>VOQK01015336.1:3106-13250 GCA_015052645.1 Benitochromis conjunctus
TTGGAATTTTTCACCCTGGAGTGAAAAACAAATAAACATAGAAACATTAGCAGAGTGACAAAACAAGTAAAAGTATGTCAAGCTGCCAGTTATTCTTAAGCACTATGCTGAGTTGGTGGGCTCACGAAAGACTAAAGGCAGCATCCAAATCATATTATTTTGTTCTAAAAAAACAGATCAGAGTAGCACCTCCTATAAATATATCACACTGTGGTAAATAAGTAGTCTTATTGACACAATTTAAACCATTCTGAGATATGCCTAGTAATCAAATAAATGACTAAATGCAACAGGAAACAATCCTGTCCCAGCACTATAATACAGTTATTCAAAGTTAATTAAAACTAAGCAGATGTTTTCAAATTCATCTAGCTATCTCCAGCAGTTTGACAAACACCAAGCCTCAATTAGACCAGAGCATTGACATTTGTGCTCAGCAGTAAATGTTAGTGTTGTTGCTGCCACCAGCAGTCACGCAAAGAGCAAACGGAGAATACATAACACAATGCTCACTTGGGGCTGAGAGTTAAATTGGAGTTGTCATCTGTTAAAAGAGGACCCTTCTGAGAAGACACTCATTTTATTAGAGTATGTTGGGAGGTGAAACTGATTTAGATGACTGCCTTCTTATGTTATTTGGCATCACAGCTTAGACCTTCAGTTACCTCTAACCCATTAAACTTCAGTCTATAAAATTTCAATATATATTTTAAAATTGATCTTAAAACATTTTAACTAAGGTGGAACCTTCAGCTATTTATGGGTCTGACCAACATACCAAATATTTGTTCAAAACATTAATTAGTCGCTTATAAATTATAAAAATAAATACAAATTAGTTGGTTGATAGAAAAAACACCCTATTACCAATAGTATTCAGTCATCTACCTTCAAAGGACTATGAACTTGAGTGACATACCTTCTTCATATAGGGTTTAATATGATGCTGGGGCGACCTTTGCTAGAACAGCTTAAACTCTTCTGAGAAGTTTGATTTTTGGGGAATTTTTGACCATTATTCCAGAAGTGCATTTGTGAGTTCAGACACTAACGTTGGACAAGAAGGCCTGGCTCCAAATCTGAACTCTAATTTATCTCAATGGTATTTTATTGGGTTGAGATCAGGGCTATGTGCACGCCAGTAAAGTTCTTCATCCATTATTTCCTTTCCATCAGACTTTATACTTGACACAATGCAGTCGGACAAGTACCGTTCTCCTGGCAACCATCAAACCCAGACTCATCCATCGGGTTGCCAGACAGAGAAGCGTGATTCATCATGTCAGAGAACACGTTTCTGCTATTTTTCCAGAAGCTCAGATATGGTTCTGTCACATATATCAAGGTCTATCTTAAGGACCTCTAAAGCTCACTCTTTATATATATTTCTAATTTAGCAATGAAGTGTACAAACAATACGCAGTGGTTTGACAAGCATTGACATCTGCAGAGTTAGCAGCTGTTTTCTTCTGGTTCAAATCATTAAGAAAAGCTAATTATTAATCTTTAATGTGTCTCTTTATATTTACCTGACAAGATGATGATTATTGCCATAAATCCTTTAACAATTGAACCAACATGCACATGTACAGATACTCACTTATATTGAGGACTCCTTTAATTTTGGAAAACATTTTAGACTCTCCTTTAGGTCTGGAAGATCACTGGGTTCGAAGGTGGAGGTGTAATCATCTCAGGTCACAGTTTCACACACACTAAATTCTCATATCATCAGCAACATCAAGGACTTTGAGCTTCTGTGGCTTGTGGCTATTGGATTGTTCAGTTGAGAATTTGTGCTCATACAGAGTCATCATTTAGTAATAATGCACATCGTTGATTGTGATGAGTCCCAGATGAAGCATTGTTTTCACACTGCCCATCTTTCACAGAGTTGAGTAAGCTTATTGCAGCTCTCAAGGTCATCGTCTCTCAAAATGAGAATGGAAAGCTGAGGAGCTTTAGATTATTAACTTATCTTCATGGGAAGATGAAGTTTTCCTGGCTGTCCTGGAAATTCAAATTTTCAAACTTATATTCATATTTCTCAAAACACTTCATGAATCCAAGAGCAAAATGTTTTTTTTCTACTTCTTTTATTCTGTAAACTGTTGTTGAATTGTGAAACATACTTCTGTTTTCAGGTAGCCTGCCTACAGTTGCTGTTCATCTGCAAGTTGCTTTGCAACCCAATTCCAGACCAGCCTCTCCTTGCATGTCATACATGACTTAATCACTGTCATACCTGTTGTCACTGGTGTCTGTACTGTTTTTTCCAGGGTTTTGCTGCTGCCCTTCCTGCCTCTGGTTTTATGACTACAGAACAGCAGGGAGAACCAAAAATCATGCCACCAACTGCAGTGGTCTTGACCGTCCATCCATCCATTCGCTTCTGCTTATCCTTTTCAGGGTCGCGGGGGGCGCTGGAGCCTATCCCAGCTGTCTTGGGGCGAGAGGCGGGGTACACCCTGGACAGGTCGCCAGTCTGTCGCAGGGCTAACACACATAGACAGACAACCATTCGCACTCACAGTCACCCGCATTCACACCTATGGGCAATTTAGAGTTTCCAATTTACCTATGCATGTCTTTGGACTGTGGGAGGAAGCCGGAGTACCCGGGGAGAACCCACGGTCTTGACCGATATGTGGCAAATCAATTGAATTTTTTAAAAGTGAAAATGCAGTCTTTCTAACTTTCTAAACATGTTACATTCATCTACAACTTTATTTATTTTCTTTGACAAATCTTCTGCAATGATAATTTTTGTTGCTTCATATCCAATCTCTTCTCTTCATATCTCTGTTTCAGGGACACTGTGCCTAGTCTTTGACAATGAAGTTCAACTTGTTCAGACGGCCACAGGCCATGGCAGCGGCCGAGCCCACCAGTGCCCCCACCATGACCATGGCTCCCACCCCAGCTGCCATATCCACCTCAGCACCAGAAACGTCTGGCTCGAACAATACAGAGATCAGCAAGAATGACATGTTTGAGGAGATCAAGAGCAAATTCTTAAATGAAATTGATAAAATCCCATGTAAGTAATGCTGCAGAGCTTCTTACATCCTTCTAAACCGTACAACACATTTAACATTTTCTGTTAAACACCAAAGTTACATCAAACTCAACTTTTCCTCATTCTTTTTGAAATCAACAGTGCCTCCGTGGGCTCTGATTGCCATTGCTGTAGTGGCCGCATTGCTAATCCTCACCTGCTGTTTCTGCATAATCAAAAAATGTTGCTGCAAGAAGAAGAAGAACAAGAAAGGAAAGAAGGGAAAGGATGGCTTCAACATGAAGAACATGCAGGGCGGCGAGGTATGATGCCTCGTGCTTCCTACATGCTGAAAAGTCAGGGTAACAGGATGCTTTTGGTGACATTTTGTCGCTTCTTGTCAACAATAATTTATTAATCAAGTTGTTATTATTTATTATAACGATTATTGCCCAGATTTTAACAATGTTGCTAACTAAATCTGATCTTTTACCAGCAGCTCTTTTAGCCCAGGCCGTAGAGGACACAAGGAGAGCTCTCTTCCCCTCAATTTGTGTTGTTGTTGTTGTGGTTGTTTAAATGTGTGACGTATTCAATTGTGCTCCATGGTGAAAAACGGCACACTTCATTGCAATGTGGCAAAGAAAAATGAGCGCTGTGAAGTAGAGAATTTTTCGTCAACTTACAAAACAAAGCTTTTCATATTAAAAGGTGATGAATGAAAGGATGAGGCCGGCAGAAAGATCGGGAAGTTGTGAATCAAAGTGCAGTAAAGTGAAGAATAAAGACTTAATTCGATGGACTAAACACCTTATATTAACATAGACTGCCCTGTGCTCCACTGACAGTTAATTAAAGCAGTCAACTGCTTGTGTCCACGATGTGAAATTATCGCCTGAGCCTAAAACAAGCGTGTCATTTCTCATCATGATTGTGGTGGTGGTGGTGTTGATTGCCTCTCTTTTTGAAGTGTGTTTGGTGTCTTGTGAGTTGAATCTCTTCCTCTCTCTGCTCTCCTCCTTTTCCGCTTTGTGTCTGTCTTGTGTGTGCCTCGTGTTTCTTGACTGTGGTGGACTTCTGCTCTACGGTAGGTGGATAGCTCATGTTGATGCTCTCTGGCCCCCTGGGCGGAGGGGGGTTTCATGGAATGAAAGTTGTAGCTTCCTTTGCCATTTTTTAAAATTTATTTATTTTTTATTTCCCCCCATTATTTTGTAGTTTTTTGGTATGATAGCTTGAAAATGTAACAATGGAAAGCTATGATGTGCTCCATAAACCCCAGAGAGGAGAGTCTAACCATCTAACACATTGTTCTTGGGACAATGTTACTGTAACTCACGCCAATATGCAAAGTATTGGATTAAAATATGATATGCAAGACTGTTAACACTATTAATCTGTGCATGTGATAAAGGGCATGGCTGGTTGTTTGGGAGACATGGTAACGGTGATGATAAAACTGCATGGTGAGCCAAATATTTGCAAATCTCTTGTTTTTGATGGTAATACTCAAGGAGGCGCTAGGATGTGAAGACACTGGATGACCCAAAGTCAAGATCACTTGAGTTACCTAATAAGAAAAATGATCTTGAAGCAGTGAGGCTCTAAAAAGATTCAAATAGCTGGCTGTGCCCTTTAATCCTGATTTAGTTTTGTAATAATGGTGAAGTGAAAGAAGAAGCATTTATTTTGCCACCTTAATTTAAAGAGATGCAGGTTAACAAATTTCAAGTCTTAAAAAAATCCAATAAAATAAGATATATCCCCTTGCCCTGAATATTATGTCATATTTTTTTAAATCAATTAATACGTATTTGTTCTTGCTGTTGTGAGCTTCTTCCTCAGGGGTCTATCCAAACCTGTATCTCCTTGCTCATTTGTTAAACTCTAAGGCCTTTACCAACAAGAAATTATCCTTATTTTCAATTTCACTATTAGGATGTAGCATTTATTACCCCTCTTAGTGAAACTAGCATGCAATGCCGCCACTGACTCTGGCTGTCACTGTACTGCTGAAGCATGTTGGATTTAAGGACTTGCCCACTGATCTACAAACACTGAGACAATCATTTCTACAGTTTCTTAAAAAAAAGTAGGGATACCGATTACCGGCAGCTATGTCCTTGTAAATGATAAATTCCTGGTTTTTATCATCAGGTGCTGTGCAGGTAAGCGGTAACCAAAACATGTATCTCCCACATAAAAACTCCTGGAGCTCCAGTGTCTGTGGCATGCTGGCTGTTATGGGGAACCCTGTATCCTGACTTTCTGTTCTCTTACATTCAACATAGTTGCTTGTTTTGTTACCTTTACACTGCAGAAACATCAGGATGACGATGATGATGAGGGAGAGACTGGACTGACAGAGGAAGAGAAGGAGGAAGAGGAGAAAGAGCAGGAGAAACTGGGGAAGCTGCAATACTCTATAGATTATGACTTTGAGAACACAAAGGTCTGTGGTTATCACTTTTTGTGAACAACAAAAACGCTCTAAAAGCTCTGGAAATAATTATGAATTTTGGAGGGAGTGTTTCATGTTTTTCTGCTATATTTAAGTTACCCATTTGAAATGTTTCAGTATTTAAAGAAGAAAGAGTTAGATGACACAATTAATGTCATCTTCTGTATGGAACTTGCTTTAGTAGCTCGGTTCTGTGCAAAGACAATAAAAAATGTAAAGTTATAGTTATTAAATTAATGCTCTTTCTTGTTTATTTAACCCGAAGTGCAAAGAAAAAACAACCCACGGGTGTCATAAATGAAACTTTTTTTTTACCTGGGAGATTCATAGTAACAATAAGACCACATAATGCCACTGTGCTCAGTAATCCAGCTCATAATAGGGGACTCTAAAGGTGCCAAAACAGTGAGTAAACACTAGAGCAAACATTTTAATTGAGAGATAATGCCATAAGATTTCTCCAGTTCACTACTTACATTAATTCAATTCCCAAAAAGCTGAAACTGTTCATCTGAACGAGGTGTTTTTAGTAGGAGAAACATTTGATCACTCATCCAGGTCACTTCTTCACTGTCATTTCTCCCACCACGTTACCTGGATGCATCAAGACATTAATCAAATATGTGTATTTATTTATTTTTTGTAAAGTCTTCTGAAATTTCACATTCAATTATGTAAATTAGGCATTATTGCCAGTTTCGAAAACTTTCCTGGAACAAATATGTGAACATTGGTGAGAGCGAGATTCATTCTTTTGACGGATTAAAGTCAAACGTTTTTTCAAAGGAGATTTTGGATGGCTGTTTTTTATTACTCCATAAATCAGAAATTACTGTCAGCAGCCAGAAAACGAGTAATATTCCATGACATTTTGAGGAATAGATTGTTCCATAATTCAGGCTTTGAATGATATATGAACAAACACCAAATATAAACTTCACAATTTTAATAGCAACAAAACAGGACAGTTAAGAGGATGTAAGTGCTCATATTTAAGAGTTTTTTTGTGCAACTTCATGCATATCTAATATGTGCAAATATGTGCTATATATATATATATATGTATATATATATATGAAGACAATATGAAAAAATCTAAAAAAAAAAAGAGGCTAAACCTTAAAAGGGTAACTTGTTATAGTGACATTTATCTAACCTTGGTATTTCCAACAGCGTAACTGATTACTCGACAGCATATGAGCAAACCTTTATGTGCTCAATCAACATGCCATTAATTCACTAGACATGAAATACCGCATGGGGTGAAACTACTGTACTTTAAATGTATCTGTAAAATATAGACACGGCTAAAATCTGTATTTTCTATCACACAGTGTAATATTTATTTTAGAAGTTACCACACCGTGACAATTGGGTGACACTGAGGAAAAGCTTCTGACATTCAGTTTGTCTCCAGTCAACTGCGACGCTTGTGGTGATGGATTGCAAGGCTTATATAACCAGTCTGAGGCAGTGACCCTCACAAAAAAGTTGCATTTTTGCCTGATAAAATCCTGTTTTCACTGCTCCTGTTGCTTACATACGCCCTAATTTTCTCCACACAGCTCACAGTTGGCATCCTTCAAGCTGCAGATCTCATGTCCATGGACTCAGGTGGAACCTCAGACCCTTATGTTAAAGTCCTGCTCTTCCCTGACAAGAAGAAGAAGTTTGACACCAAAGTGCACAAAAAAACATTGAACCCTGTCTTCAATGAGACATTTGTTTTCAAGGTGAGTCTTGTTCTTGTATGAAAACATGCAGATGTAAAAAATAAATATGCATCTTAATTGAGCAAGATGGTTTTTTTAAGATAACACAATCATCCTTGCCTTTTGTGTATGAGACTGACAGTGTATCAGGGTTGTCTGGCTCTGTGTGTGTGTACCCACTGGCCTATGCAGCCTACACGCTGCTCTTTCCTGTCCTAGCTAATAAGCCCCGCTGAGACTTTGCAAATCTCTCTGGGTCCAGCTGCAAGCAATACCAGTCTGCAAAATTTCAAAACTGCAGCAGAAAAAAATATCATATTGTACAGACTACCCTTTCTTGCCATCTCCCAGATGCCTCCCATGAGAATTTCACTGTCAGATTTATTGTTTCTACATCAAAATTTATTCCACATACTTTCTTTCTTTTTAAAACAGAAAATGTTTGTTTTAATTTCGTGTATGTCTATACAGACTATTTAAAGACACGATATCAATACATTTTCACATACATTTCAGTGGATTGGAGTGTAATAACTTTTTTTTCTAATATGTCTGTAAGATGTTTGCATTTGAAAAATTAACCGTACATTTCATTTAATGCTTTTAAAGGGTAATTTTTTTCTGGTTTCTCAGATTATTTTCTCTGATAATTTGTAATTTAACATTTTTAGTTCACTTTGTTTTTTCATTTAGTTTTGATTATTGACCGTTTTCTGTATAGCAGCTGCTACACACTATACTTAATGAGTTGTTTTTTTCTCAGTCAGACTAACTTGACTAACTTGAAATCCAGAGTCAGTTCATGTGAAGTTTAATGCCATTAAAAATAATCCTATTTTATTGTGACATTGTGTTTCTTGATTAGGTACCCTATGAGGAGCTTGGTGGAAAGACTTTGGTGATGTCTGTTTATGACTATGACCGATTTTCTAAACATGATGTTATTGGAGAGGTAAAGCTGCCCATGAACACCATTGACCTTGGACGGCCTATTGAGGAATGGCGGGATCTCGAGAGTGCTGATCAAGAGGAGGTGCTTATTGAACTGATTCATACTGTGCTTTTTAAACAATAGAACATTGATATCCTATACTTTCCGGGTGTCAACCAACACCAAGAAAAAGCCCCAAACCAATTATGAATTGATGCTACTATCATGTATTGTCTGTCTAGACAGAGATCAATTATATCTTATTTTTCTGAGCCACAATGCGACATTGTTGACCAAAAATCAATTAAGAACACACTGAGCTGCACCTTTGCACCGGCTTACATGTTCCTTCATTATGATGAATGGCTCCACTGTAGTTTGTTTCTCATTAGTCTTACATGCTGCTGCCATGAATACTTATTTGAGCACTAACTGTGTATCAATTCACGTTTAAACACAGTTTAAAGTAGTTCACAAAAAAATTCTCCCTCTTTAGTTATTTGGATTTAATTTCACTCGAAAACTACAGTTTGCATCAGTCCTCAGTAGGACTGAGGGGCTTGATGTTGACTCAGTTGGAGAAGTCGGCAACATTTTTATGGCACTGGTTGATAAGCCCGTCTTTAATATTCAGAAATAATCCAGCTTGTTGATTAGTTTGCATTTCTTAAAAGATGGAATTTCATAACAGTGCTCGAACATCCAGGCAAATATAGAAATCACAAAATGTACTTGTGTCAGTGGAGCAACAAATTTGTCTCCTTGCATTTCTAAGCCTGTAAACAATGATGCTGAGATTGTTTACTTGAACAATTAAGAAAACTATCTCACTTTTTTTTTTAAATTTATCAGCACTCATTATGTACATATCCTGCCAGCATCTGTAGTCTTTTCCAGTGGCTTTTTTAAGGTTACTCCTTGGCCCCAGTCATCAATGTGGATTTTCAAAGCCTAAAAGTGCAGAGCAATCGTAAATCCAGATAGAGGGGTTCTATTCCCAATAATGTCAATGTTGCAGCAACAAAAACTAACTCAGTTTCAGTCTAAGAGTATAAATCCTGATAAATAACAGCTATGTTTTGCATTCAGCCATCACAGAAAATGTCATTTATGAATGTCTGATGAGTATGTGTGCTTGTCATCTCTGTGTTTCTTACTGCTCAGCCTGAGAAACTTGGAGATATCTGCATCTCCCTCCGTTATGTCCCCACTGCTGGAAAACTCACTGTCTGCATCCTGGAGGCAAAGAATCTGAAGAAGATGGATGCCTGTGGTTTATCTGGTAGAAAACAAACACCTAATACTCTCTTCCCCTGTGAATTTTCTGGGCACAATGACGAAAATTCAATTCGAGTAGAAAGAAAAACAATTTAAAATACAAACAAACAAACAAAAAAACACCAACGCTTGTGACACTGACAGAATAAGTTTGTCTCTTTTGTTCATTATATTCATGTCTTTTTCAGATCCTTATGTAAAGATCCAGCTGCTCCAGGGTGGTAAGCGTCTGAAGAAAAAGAAGACTACAGTGAAGAAGAACACCCTAAACCCATATTACAACGAATCCTTCAGCTTTGAAATCCCCCTGGAACAGATGCAGGTACACTACAAGTCATACAACACCTTTTGGACTTCACTGATACGTTATAATATCCTATGAATGAATCTCCACTACAGTTTAAATGATGACATGCCCAGAAAACAGACAATTGATTAAATTTCTCTTGCTGCCTTCCCAGAAAATCTTGGTGGCAGTCACAGTGTTTGATTATGACAAGATAGGTAAGAATGATGCCATTGGAAAAATCTTCGTGGGCAGCAAGGCTACTGGCTTAGGTCTGAAGCACTGGTCTGACATGCTGGCTAATCCACGCCGTCCCATTGCCCAGTGGCACCCATTGCAACCAGAGGAGGAAATTGATGGCCAGCTGGCATCCTTGGCTGCAAAGAAGTAACACGCCTCACCAACCAGCTAATGCACTAACTCAGAAATCCAATCTTCATCCCTACTTTGCATGAATCTCATGACTTAACACATGACT
>VOQK01015342.1:3838-17795 GCA_015052645.1 Benitochromis conjunctus
CAGCGCACATTTATGCCATTTTGCCATCCAATTCTCTGCTGGAAATCTAATTTAGCAAAATTACGCACTTGATACACAGATAAAGAGTACAAGTGCACTCTGGCAATAGCAGGACTTCTTTCTCTAACTTATTATTTTTCTGATGTGGCATGACTGGCGTTTCAGCAGTCGAGTAAATTCAGCTCAGTGGTAATTTGGTTCAGCGTGGAGTGCAGAGTTGACTCAAAGTGAAATCAATCTGCAGCCCCTCTGTGACTGTACCAGCCATTTATGCCTTACCTAACCTGTAATAAAGGTTCAGTTCTGCACCGGGGATGCCAGAGTACCAGAATTCAGACCAGACCTCTGAGGAGGAATCCCACCGCCGAAGAAAAATGTATGATATCCGCAGTGAACTAATGCAGCACTTAAATGCTTTGACTTTTGTTTAATTATAGTTATTTTTTTACATTTTACAGATAGACTGATGGAAGGAAAAGGGGGGAAAATATGAATTTCTGTAGCTGGTAGTGCAGCTATATTTGTGGTCCAATTTTTGTGTTTTGTAATGGCTTTGTTATTTTCTTCCTGTGGATAACAGGCCAGTCATAGACACTATGATCTCATGTCAGGATATTTCCAGAGTGGCTAGAATGAAGCCTGACAGCAGAAAAATCTTTAACTATATAAAACATCAACGGCAAATGTCAGATTTTGGTGTCAGTCCTTCCAAATCAAAGACACGGGATTCTTTCTAGACAATTTTCAAAGAGGTTCAGCAACCATACAGGGAGAAATCCATCACAGGAGACGCGGAGATAATAACTTCACACTGACAGCAGCCTCTATAGACTAGAAATACAATGCTGAGACAAGACATGGTGCATTTTACATAATAGGTGAGCGCCACAACTCGTTATGTAACTGGTACAACTATTGATGTGGCTTTGCTGTTCCTCATCTCCTCTGGAGGGATGACAGTAAAACATCACAACCTGAAATGGACCCGAGAGAGCATTTTTATTCCCTTCTTCAATTATAACTCCTTTTGTGCAATATACAATGCAGGTTAATGGAAGTTATGTGTCTGGTGCTTTTTAATGTTTCTGCTATGCTCAACTAGCACCTTTTGAAAAAAACAAAACAACCGTTTTCTTATTAGTAGCTTGTGTTTGGTAGCCAGTTCTCATGAAGTGGTATAAGGCAGTTCTAATGAAAAGTGCTGCAAGTTTTGTGGATTGACCAGCTCAAAGCACATTGGTACAATTATCCAACAATGTTAAGAGAAATTTTATCCAAATGACGCAATGCCAGAAATGCGAGAATGAGATAAAGATAAAGATAAACTAAAGGATACGTGGCTTCCTGTTTGTTTTCTTTCCTGACATTTCCCAAATGTCTGCACTGTCAAAATGCTAAAATACTTTATATTGATAAACAGTGATCACACCATTAGTGATAAAAACGTTCACGAGAAGCAGTTTGCATCCGTAGAGTACCGTGCAAATGTCTCGAGCCACACCTTGTTTCTTTGTGTTTTGCTATGAAAATGAAAAATAGGTGGAGCGATAAAGCAAAAGCTGAGACTCTACGATTTTAAGAAGCTACTCAGTATTTATTTTGACCACGTTTATTCTTCAATACACCGTGAACTTTCTTAGGAAAACTTTCTTGTAATTTCTTCAAGTAGTAGTACTTATCTGTGGCTCTTTGCTGCCTTTTGTTCCATTCTCTGTCAAGATTATCTCAAACTGCTTCAATGCTGCTGAGGTCCAGCCTCTGGGGAGGCTAGTCCATGACTGATAGGGTAACACTGTGTGTTTTTTCTATCCAAGTATGCTTTGACTGCTCTGGCAGTGTGTTTTGAATCATCGTTCTTGTCACAGAACAGGTGTGGGTGTGTGGCAGGTAGAGTTGGAACCAAATGCAGGACTCGGGAGACAGGATTTAAACTCACAAGAGCAGCTTTAATATGGAATTCTCTTTCAAAGTAACACAAAATATAAAACCAGGCAGCACTGGAGCCAGAATAGCAAAAACTTAGAGACAAAGAGAAACCACACAAGAAGGGAACATATAGCATGAAGGAGGACATGACAAAAAACTGGGGAAAGCTGAGGGCTAAAATACACAAATGAGGGGAAACAACTGGTGAAATCAAGACACAGGTGAACAGAATCTAACTACTGATACAAACGGATACACAACGCACGTGAGAAAAGAAACCAGTAAAATGAAGCAGGATACATTTTTGTTATTACCATTATTATTACAAGACAGGCATTACACCATAGACCTTTCTAGTGGATGCTTGTGGCTACTGATGAATTATAATAATGTATGTGTGTTACATGCATGTATTTTATGGATGCAGCTTGCTGGCCGAGCATTCTAACGTATGGTGATATCTCAGCCTTTTATGCTCTCATCCAAATGTAGTCACTTCTGGCTCCAATAAACCAAATATGACCATATTTGTCATATTTACTGAAGACCTTGAAATTGATCAAATCAAATTCTGCACTCTTCCATCCATCCATCCATCCCTGTGTACTTGAGACCACAATTAGATATTTCAGCTTTGACACAGACATATTGCACTTTAGGTAACAGACATAATTCACAGCTTTAAATACTGTGAAATCATTAGCTGCTGTGAAGCAAGTGTGTCCTCCCACTACTTAACTTGCATAACTCCAGCATACATTTCCTTTTTTTTGTTAATCAGAAGGATTGGCTCTGCAGACTGAGTGCACCTTCCAGCTTCCTGGTGTCTTTTGGGGTTTTTTTTTTTATTCCTCTGTCTGGGTGTTTGTTTTTTGCTTCTTTGTTTCTTTGTCTTTTGGGTTTTTTTGTTTCAAAGGGCAGATCGTTTTTGCTACCAAGGACAACAAAACCATTTTTCATCACGGGGGGCAAGACGGCTTTTAAAAGTTTTATTGGGGCTCAAGATATGCCTTTGTAAGCATGTCCTGTCTTCAGCCTTGGCCATTAAAAGCTTAGTAAATTGAGGGGATTGCAAGCTCACCTATGGGAAGAGTTTCAAGGTTTCTTGTGTGCGCAACCACATATACTCTTAAAGATTTAAAAAATCATAAGGACAAACACTACAGCTATTATAGATCTGGTTTTCATTCAAGCGACTTTATTACTTTTACTGAAATTGCAAAGCAGGCTTGCAGACCTCAATTATACAGCACGCCAAACAATCATTAATATTTGATTTATTTTATGACATGCCAAATTAAAGATTGTGTTTGTGAAAGAAGAATTCAAACTGTCATTTTGTCCTGTCCTCTAATGCCTGGAATCATAACTTAGATGACAATGTTCGGTTATTATTTGCCGGAGCGTGCATGCACAACAGTAACAGTGCTGACAGGCTCGTCACATCCTGACATACACCCTGAGTCACTCAGTTTCAGGGCATTTCACAGCGACCACTAGCGCACACTGATTGTTCAAGCGTATGTGTGAGGAAGCCTGTTTGGATCCTCGTGCGTTTCTCAGAAAAAAAACAGTCAGTGCACAACAAGATCGCACTGATACCTGTTATAATGTGCAATTGTGTATTTAGACTGTAGCTCACCACTAGGTTAGCGGAACCTCTGAGCAAATGCCACCCAAAAACAGCTACCAGGCATCATCCCTGAGGTGACCTGACCTCAGGGATGATGCTCTTTTCCAGCTGCAAAAGGGCTGACATATTCTGCTAGAAAATGAGAATCGTATTTAGACATTTATATATGTGACATATGTGACATTTAATAACAGTAGGGGAAATAATTATTTGAGCCCCTGCTGAATTTATAAGCTGACTTCCAAAGAAATGAACAGTCTCTAATTTTTATGGTAGTTTCATTTTAATGGCGAGAGGCAGAATCAATCAAAAGATCCAGAAAAAACACATTACATAAAAGTTATAAATTGATTTGCATGTCATTGAATAAAATAACTATTTGAGCCTGTACAACCCAGCCAGAGTTCTGGTTCCCACAGATGGCTGTGTGCCCATGCTGTACACAGATTACAGTCAATCAATAAAATCAATAAATTACAGATATTCCCTGTCCACAGAATCAATTTCATCATTCTAATCTCTCCACCACCATGGAAAAGACTGAAGAGCTCTCAAAGGACATCAGAGACAGGACCGTCAACCTGCACAAGACCATCAGCGAGAAGCTTGGTGAGACGGTAACAACCGCCAATGCTGTTTATCCAGAAATGAAAGAAAAATTAAATGACCATCAACTGCCTTCAGTCTGGACCTCATGTGCTGAGAATGATCATGATGATCAAGGTGCTAGAGCAGCCAAAAACCACATGGGAAGATCTTGTTAATGATCTGAAGAAAGTTGGGATCACAGTCACCAAGAACACCATTGGTAACACACTACGCCATATAGGACTGAAATATTGCAGCATCCGCAAGGTCCCGCTGTTCAAGAAGGCAAAACCATCTTAAGTTTGCCAGCGAACATCTAAATGATTCAGAGAAGCAAGCTTTTGGCATCAACTCAACCCGTCATGTTTGGAGGAAGAGAAATGCTGAATATGACCCAAAGGACACCATCCCCACAGTCAACCATGGAGGTAGAAACATTATGCTTTGGGGCTGTTTTTCTGCTAAGTGTACAGGATGATTTCACAACCAGTGGATGGGATCATCTATCGCAAAACCTTGGACAAAAAACTCCTTCCCTCAGGCAGAACACTGAAGATGGGTCAGGGATGAGTCTTCCAGCCTGACAATGACCCAAAACTTACTGCCAGGGCAACAAAAGAGCATTTAAAAAGAAGCACATTAAGGTCAATGAGTGGTCAAGCCAATCTTCAGACCTTAGTCCTGTAGAAAATATGTGGAGGGAGCTGAAACTTTCAGTTTCCAAGCAACTGCTTAGAAATCTAAAGGGCTTAGAGAGTGTCTTTAAAGAGCAGTGTGCCAGATCCAAAATGTGTGCAAACCTGGTGAACAACTACAAGATACGTCTTACTACTTTGATTGTTTCTCCTGATACTAAGTCATGTTTTGTTTGAGGATGAAATACTTATTTGGTTGATGTTGTCTCACTCACTGAACTGAAATGTCTTTCGAAGTGAGCAAACTTACAAATTCAACAGGGCATCAGATAATTACTTCTCTCACTTCTTGATGCATGCTCAATCATCCAGGTAAGTAAATCCCAAAGAGTTGATTGTGTTCATCTGGACGTCGCGTTTTCAGTGGGAGAAAAGTTTCATCGCTCATCCAAGTGACTTCTTCAGTCTCAGCTGACTGCAGGTTTCCCCAACCTTATAAACAGGACATTTGCATAATGACTGAAACTAGCACCACTTCAGTGGCAGCAAGAAAGACAGAGATAGAGTACAAGTGGGTTGCAAAGTGGCTTGCAGCAGAGCAGCAGCTGAGGGCAGGCTTAAATAGTAAGGTCTGCATGTATATGATATTTGCCAATTAGATGTATAGAATAGCTGATTTGACAGGTTTATGGACATGGGATGCTAAAATAATGCTATACATAATTTACTGAATGAGGTCACATTCTTCAGTCCCTGTACCAGTAAAAACACCAGTTAAACCCTGTACCAGTAAAAACACCAGTTAAACTCTGTGCAGGACTGCTTTTGTGGGTTGCTGCTGCCTGATGCTCTACTTTATGAAGGATGACAGGTAAAACCCACTTTTTAAAAATGATTTCTTGTCTCTTGCCATTGGGTTTTGCAGCAATCTCCGTGTAATGACATGCAAATGCACCTCTCAGACAGTGGAAATGTGTTTTTAGTCTATTGCCACCTTCACAGCAGGTCTGGGAAGCTCAGTCTGCTTTGAAGTCTGAGCTGGGCTCCTGATGAGTTCATGTCAAGTCTGCAGAGGCTCCGACGTCACCTACTTAGTGTCATGTATTGCGGAACGTGGTATCACAGGCAAACGTGACACTGTTTGCTGATTTTTGAGCAGAAGAAATAAGTGATCTGTTTTGATTACTTAAGCAAAATTAAATTTATTTGTGCAACACAATTTTTATTTTTGTTAAGTGATTTAATGTCACAGCTGCAGTGATGTTAGGAACCTAAGTAGAACCAAAGAATGCAAACTAAACTGCCTAAAATGTAGACACAACACTAACAGTTTTAACATTTTCAGTCATGACCATTGCCCACAAACATGGTGGCGGACAAGCACACACAGACTTAATAGGAACTGTTGGCAGCCTCTATTAAATGGCTGAGAAAGAGAGGGTTTACAGCCTCCGTGGGAGTCAGCGTCTTGTCAGGGTCCATCGGCAGCAAGCCCTCTGCAAGAAGGTGATAACCCTGAGCCTGTTTCCCAGCCAGCATGTCCAACTTAATCATGAGTAAGAAGAGGAAATGCAACGAAAGCAAATAAACCCTCAACCGCAACAAACCGACCCCATGTTTATGTAATCCACATGACAGTTTGATGAGATAGATTCACGTGTATTGGATGCCCTAAAAGTAAACACAAAACAGGGAAAAGAAAAAATAAAGAAAAGAAAAGAAAAATGCTCCACAAACACAATCTCACTAATCTCCTGATTTAACTTCCTTTGTTACATTCCTCCTTGTGAACACTACCAAAAACATCTCTTTGAAATGTGCAAATAAATATTGGAAACTCTTTTCAGCATAAGAAAACTGCTTTGTTCTGTGTTTCCGCTAATGAGCTCAGATTATCATATATAATTATTGCACTATGCCCACCTGTCTCTAAAAGGCGATAAAAAGCAAGACACAGGGATATATAGGGTTAAAATTGTAAATCCAAGCTCTACGAAGAGAAAAAAACGTCTACTCGCGTACATTTATATCCAGAATTTTTTCACTGAACAAAGGTTTATTGGAGAAAGTGTTCTTTACACATTCATTAATGTGTAAATAAAGATGAGAAGAATGGAGGGAGGGAAATCAATGATAATCTTTTCTGTAGCGAGATTATTTTTATTTTTTTAATCCACCTGTAAATGTCAACAGCAGGCATTATTGAGTGACTTAATCTTTTTTATTAAGGCATATATATTGCTTACCCAGAGTGACTAACTGAAGGGTATGTGCTATGTTTGAAGCTTTCTAAGTTCAGAGAAAGGATGCCGTACCTGACGTCTTCGTTAGATGGGATTACTGACATTACATGTGAAGGGTTAAACAACCACTGCCTGCCGTGCCCTGCTCTGCTTGTATATTAAGGGAGTCCATCGTGTTACAAGACTGTCGAAGACATGCTTTACATAATCCGTGCTTCATACATGATTCATCCCTACCTATTGAACAAAGTCCAGTCAGGCTCCCGCTGAACAGAAAACTGTCGCACTGGTTAGGATGCTTTGAAAGACGCGATCTTGAACTGTCAGCCTGCAGGATGTTATTCACAAGTTTACGTTACAGAATTTCTTCTTCTACCAAGTAGCTGCAATATGTAATGCTTTATCTACGTAGAGTTGAGACGTGTCAGCCAGGTGCTGTGAATTTGTTCTGGGTTATGAATTGCAAAGATAAACCGGTTCACAAAGAGTCAATTTCACGCAATGTGTGCAAATCTTCAGATTCAGAGCTTTTAAATGCTCTCGACTTCTTTACCTTCTGATATCATAAATACTGATTAACTACCATTTTTAAAATCCAAGCTCTGCTTAAAGCAGTTTTTTCCCTGACATCACATTTGCCCACTGTCTAATTTTAACTTGTTTTTTTTGGTTCATTTATTGCACAGTGTCCTTTTTTGAAAGGTACCTATAAATAAAACTATCAATATTAATATTATTTTTATTATTTTTATTATTATTATTGAAGTGTCAGTTCCTGTGGGAGGAGGGAATTTGTTGCAACGGCAAAAGATACTCGTGATCATAAATGTGAAGGCATAAAAGAAGAAAACGCAGTGGTGGGAGGTTGTCAAAGAACCTTCACAGAAGTAACAGAAGTACTGTAGTGTACCATAGTACAGCATATATATGTCAGTATATCAATTTAACAGCTAATGTAAATACTCTCCTTTTTGGGTAGTATTATATTAGCTATATTTTCGTATGTTATTATTATGTATCCATGCTGTCTTCTGCAGCACTGAGCTCACTGTTTTCCAAACCTCAATATGAAACAGACTCTGTATGATCGTGACTTTGATTAAGTTTGACAGACTCGGCGCTGCTCTGCTAACGCTACTCAGCAGGTGATCGGGTATGAAGTACTCTCAGAATCCTTCACCTTTGTCTTGCAAGTCATTAAATCCAAAAAAGGCTCAAAAGCATGCTTTTTTTTTTTTTAAAGAGAACTACAGGATAATGTCACATCTTCATGGTTGACATTTGCCTTCAGTCGTGATTTTTTGTTTGTTTTTCTTTCTTTGTAATCCACCACTAAAATATGAGCTTCGGTTATTTTTCCCACTGTTTCAGATTGTGATCGCTTCCTTCCAGATTGCCTGATAGTCGTTGTCTTAGCTTTTCCTTTCTTTTCTTTTTTTTAATAACAATTAAAAAAAAAATTTAATCTTTGATCTATGAAGAAAATGAAAAAATATAAATACAGTCCCAATCAAAAGTTTGAAAAATGGGGAAAAAAGTCATATTTGGCAGGATCTTAACAAGGTTCCAAGTAGAGCTTCAACGTGAAACAAGAAGAAATGTGAGTGAGAAAAAATTATTTTTTGAGCATGCAATTTATTGAAGACAATGCTTAAACTGAAACAGCAGTTTTTTTTTTCAAGTTGTCTTAAACTTTTGATTGGGACTGTATTTTTTTTTATTAATTTTTCAGCTAAGTGCACCCAACCATCCCATTAGCAACTGATAGCTAAAAAAAAAAACAAAGTTGTAGTGGAAAATCCCACATTGAAGTTGCTTAAAATAATCCCAAAGCATACTTCTATCATCATGCATTGACAATACAGTGATACTAAACACAGTTGCACCGTATTTAGCATCACTGATAAGTTGCAATTAAAATTTTGTAAGAAAAAGAGGCTCATGCGAGGCAGCTGTGATCAGACTATGTTCAAAGCACAGTCTGTTTCTCCGTCTGATCCGAGTCCTTGCAGATAAGCTTCACAAAGATATGTGGATAACTTACGTCTACTTTTATTTATTTATTTTTTCCAGTTTATCGGCTCTGTGTTTCAACCATGAATCCAAAATGGCTTCCCGCTGATGGTGAACACGATTGCTTCTGTTGCCGTCTCCTTCTGTGAGGTTGTATGGCACATGACAATTTGTGAGTCTTTAATTGAACTAAAAATAGAGCACGACTGATATTTTGTTTTAAATCAACATCAGAACAAACTAAAGGACCCCATCGTGGTTCTTGAAAGTACACCCAGGGGTTTTAGTACCTCATTTGAGTGTTTCAGATTAACTGGAAGGTTTAAAGAATTTATTTCTTTGGCTAAAATAGAAAATGAATCTTCTTTAAACGCAGTGGAGCTTTATTAAAGTAATGGATCAACAAACATACTCTGATCTTAAACAAATTCATCTAATAAATAGATTAAAGCTTTACAAATTAACATAATTTCTCCTACAGAGAGCATTAAGTTGCAGATATAAAAATAAACCGGTGACCAAGTGGACGTGCTTTCCCTGTGACAACCCTGTGTCTTCATAGCGAGGCTGTAAGAGTCGGCCTCCTCCGCCGGTGAAGAACTATGGGTGCTTTCTACTACATCAATCATTCCTTGGAATCCCATGAATAATTTCAACACTCTTAATATGTTGTAGTAATTTTCATTCATTATTGATATCTCATAGCAAACAATGCACACTACCTGCTAGTTAAACAGGCCATCTTTAGCGGGCAAATGGCCTGGAAACACTATAAACATTCATTCTACGCTGGATATAATAAATCATTTACAGAACTGGCAATGCCGCCCTCCAAACAGCACCGCCTTTGCTATCTGTTAAGTCAATACTATCCCACAGAAGAGTTCTTTTTATTATTTGTCTCATTTGTTTCGGATAAGACAGGTAATCAGGTTTGGAGATTGAATTGTTGCAATAAAGGTGGTTATTTTAAAATGGCCACGGGGTGCAGTGATTGTTGAGGCTCTTTACACATTTAGGCCTGATAGACTGAATGTAACCTGCTGGGATTGATGTGCAGTTAAGTAACCGGTGTGATGTATACTGTTTAAAATGGAGCCATCAATAAAGAAAAAGTTAGTTGAGAACTCAATTGATGAGATGGGATCCTCAGAAGAGCCGTGTGATAGATGGAGAAACCGTCCTCCCTTTAAATTTCCCTTAAGTAATTTATCTTTCCTCCTTTTGTGGTTTCACCTGAGCGACGTACGAGATTTATAGTAGCGTCGTTACGAACACTGGATTGTTATGATTATCAGTTTCTACTGAGCTCTGTTGATAGAGCCTAATGAGAGTTCCCACACTGGCAGACAATCATTAATATTTTTGTTTTTCTTGCAGCAACTTCTCTATCCAGCCAGGGCCCGTGGTAAATCTTATAGTCTGCTATGTTAACAGAAAAGTTTTCTTTAAAATGATTTCTTTAGGCTTATATTCAATCTTCTTTTTTCTTAGGGTTCTGGAGCACGAGGCTCACCTTCAAATCATCTCCCCGTAGTCTGTTCTCAAAGCTCTGCAGTGTTTTGAACTGAGCTTCCAGAAGCATCTCATTTTTGACCTCTCTGCCCTCAATAGCAAAGACCTCCTTCTTTTTTTTTATAACTCCTCCCCTTTGGTGAGGCTTTAAACTGTCGAGTGCAAAACCAGTAGGTGATGTCAGTGACACTGCTTTTATATGCAATTTGTACTTTTAACGGGAAAAATCTGCCAGCAGAACCAGGCTGGAGGGTCCATCTGCTGGACGGGTCACTCATGCGCTGCAGGCTTGAACTTTTCTAGACAAAAATGTCCAACAGGTCAGACGTTATGCAGCCTAACCTGCCAGCAAACAACAACAAACTCTCTGTCCATGTGAGAATAGCCATAAATTCACAGTAAGGCGTCACGTGACCTGCCTCCTGGAAGCTACAGCATACACAGGCGACACCCTCACCTAAACCAGGAGCGAGAAAGGGCGACGTCCGACAATGTCTTGACACGACTGGCTTCACGTGTGAAAACAGCAAAAGGCAATAAAACAATATAACAATAACCACTTGACAGATTGCAGATAGTGTACCTGGAATAAAGGTAGAGAGGGGAAAATCACAAACTGAGAGAGAGTGAAGAAGCAAATTTGATGATGTGCACCAATAAATTCTAAATCCACAGAAAGTACAAAAGTACAAAAGAGAGAACATATTAAAACCCACCACCTCATAGTCGCAGGTGCTTCGTATTTCCTGGCATCATGTTACAAAATACTCATTTGAAAATTTCGGCATAATAAGTGTGTGTGTAAAAGCTCAGAGGTTCACTCACCAGCTTTTCACATTTATCTTACAGACATCTTCAGTAAATGGTGCTGATTCATGTGTGACATGTGCAAACAGCCGGTTATATTAAAACCAAGGGCATGACAAAGCAAGTAACGTCTTTTCTTTTGCATCATTTTACCCTCAAATGAAAGCATCAACTGACCAAAACTGCTCCCAGCATCTTCTGGAAAAAGTTCAAAGTCATCAACCAGCAGAGAAAGATCAAAGAAGCAATTGACATCTGACCAGCAGGTCAAAACTTCCACTTACATAAGGCTGACAGGCAGAAATATTTGTACAGATAGTAATGTTCCCAGGAGAATGACTCTTAATGGCTTTGGTGATTACCTGGCTTTTCCTCAGGCAGGGTCTCATTTGTATTTCAGAGTAAAAAAGCCTCTATGGTACCACTTTAGACCTTTGCAGTCTCTTAACTTGTCATTTTGATCCATAATTAGGTCAAACTTTTAATTTGTCCAATTCACTGAGTATTTTATAATGGCAGTTTTATAGAGTTAAGAATGACTTTGGGCTGTATTTACATACTGGCATTTCTTCCAAATACCTTAAAATAACCTTAAAATAATCCAAAATATGAAGGAGGCCTTTATTAAAAAGTAAAATGAGGAGAACTGAGACCATACAAAACTTTCCCATGAAAGGGTACCAAGTAATGGTGCTTATTAACATGTTAAAATCACTAAAGGAAGCTCTTCTGAGCTAGCAGGCCAAAAATGGCCCCTTGGTACGTTGCTACACCTGAGTTAAGTGTGATTTCTTCTTATAACATATGTTATGAGCAATATTAAGTCAAAGGATAAGTAGCCCTTGTTTAATTACAGTGGACCTATTTAGTTCATTTTCAGTTCCAAATGTATCTTCTTGCACTTAAATCCAAAATAGTCAGTTTTGGTTTTATACTAGGAAAAGGGACATCCTAAATAAACTCTTTTAGCTCCACCCCTGTTAAAGCCACCCTCCATTTAGGCCATCTCTCTTCTGATTGGCTGCCCCTCTCAAAGAACAGCAGATGGGCAGAGTTTCTGTGCTCACTGCAAAATCGTCATGCCTGCGTTGACATGTTAAGGATTCCCTTTAAGGGAAATCCTTAATCCAGCTTTTGGCTGACAGTTAGTACTTGTACATCGACAGATGTTGTTATCTGAAACGTTGATTTTGTTTAATATAAGCACCACCCTGTGTAACGGTGTAAATGAATGTCATAAAAGGAGGAAAATGGGTCCTTCTAAATGAAACGCTGTAATGTGGCTTTCACAGACTCCTGGCACGGATAAGTGTCTGGTGTTCTACAAGTGAGATTTGACACCACTCCCTGAAAAAAAAAAGCTCTGCTAATGGAAACCGAAACATCTCAGACCCCAATCTGTGCTTCTCTGCATGTGTGAAATTGGGTGGAAATGTGATGACTGGGACGGCTGTGGTGTTTGTTGTGAAAACAAGCTACGCATAAGTGAGGCTGAAATGGCAACATTGCTTCCATTTGGTAAAAATGGGACTGAGCCATTATTTACTCTGCTGGGTTGATATGCTGACAGATCACAAGGGGGTCCCTTTTTTTAAAGGCATTTTTACTTCAAATATCGAAGCCATTTGAAGTTGGGTTTTTTTCCATGCTGTCTTATGCATTATTAACTTCCGCTCGCTGGAGTTGGTGCAGTTAGAGCAAAGGTGGTGCTGCGGCCGCTTCATTTTTTCAGCATCCCATCGATCCAAAGCTCAGAGTGTCTATGAATGTGCTCTTTTAAGATCAATCTGCAAACTTAAGTATTTTCTTTTTCCCTGGTCATACCTAACACTTTACGAGTTTGACTGCATTTCACTTGCCTTCTCCTACAACTGTTTTAGAGCCTGTGTGTTGATACGATTATCTTCCATCAAAGCAGATATTCTTTGCCACATGATTTCCAGCAAACACTTTGTGTGACTGGCTTTTGCCTCAAACTAATTATGAGCACCACAGCTCAACATTTCATTTCTGCTTATTACCAGAAGATCAACTTGATATAGTTTGAGAAGATGGTGAATGTTTTTTTTAAACTCCTGTTTCATCTCACTGGGGACAGATTTTGTTTGAACTCATTCATTTATTCAGATGTTGAGAAATGTTTGAGCACATCTTTTCATGTTTAACTACTGGCTGCAGTTCTTTCAAGCATCCTGCTCTTCTATAGCAACACTGAAGGCTTCACCGTTCCAGTCAAGCAGCATTTGTATGTATGGTTTGGGTTGAGTTTGTTTAAGGAATTGGTTTTGTGATGTCACGCCGGATTCGTTTTACACACACACACACACATGTGCAAATTAAAAAAAAACAAAAAACATCCATCCCTCCTCCGTGAATCGCTACCTTATCGTGGTGGAGGGGTTTGTGTGTCCCAGGGATCCCAGGGGCTATGTTGTCGGGGGGCTTTTGCCCCCTGGTAGGGTCACCCATGACAAATTGGTCCTGGGTGAGGGACCAGACAAAGAGCGATTCAGAAGACCCCTATGAAGAAACCACCGAGGGAACAGTTCACCCTGCCCGGGATAGGGTTACCGGGGCCCCGCCCTGGAGCCAGGCCC
>VOQK01015343.1:3410-14223 GCA_015052645.1 Benitochromis conjunctus
CCAAATTACATTTATTTACTTTAATTAATGAAGAAAAAAAGATTTAATGGCTAAAAGTGATACTTGATTAATGAAGTCCAGTGTGCTGGCTCACATCTGCATTTAAAAAGGTGAACTCAGTAACTTTGAGTTTTTAATAAACAGCGTTAAGCACTGTATGAGATAGGATTGTAAACAAATTCTCTCTTTGGATGGAGTGGTGTGGTATTAAACATATGAACGGCTATCTGCAGACTGTGTTGGTTCATTCTCAATAATGAAAGTCTCAGTGGATGGATTAGGTGATCAAATGTGGGCTTTTTTCATACTATCTGGTTATTTTTCTGCATTTGTCCCATATTTCAGCACACTGTTAAAAAGCTAAGACTGCTGTCACTGGAATGTACTAATGTGTATTCTTCAACCATCGAGCTAGAAACCTAACTCCACAGCCAGCAGGATTACGCTCCAGAGATTACTCCGGGTGCACACAGTCTAGCCCGTCTGTCTGTAAACACAAAGATTATTTAGACCTGCAGTGGCTGACAGAATAACAGGCAGCAGAGAGCAGCCAGAGTCTGGAGGTGAACAGAGGGAAGACTTCAGCTCAATGTTTGCTGAGCTCATCTCCGCATATGTACTACAGTTACAGTTACTACACCCAGCATGTTACTATGGTTTAGGGTTTGAACTCAAAATAACGACCCACAGTATGGCGCATGAAAGTGCTTTTTCAGACTTCCAGCATTCCACCACAATCTGTGCACAACATCAAAGTTAGCACAAAATGCTCTTTCTTAAGACCAGAATCCAAGCACAACCTGTCTGTGCATGTCCTGAAATATGATGAGGTATGTTACCTTGTGCAAGTTCCCTTTGGAGTCTCCCAGGAAGGCAATGGTATGTCCCACCCTGCTGCTGACAGCCACAGCAGTAAGACGGGCAGAGGGGCTGTCTAATATGGTTTCTACTTCCACAGGAATCCGACTGGCCATGGGGCTGGGGGTGTGGTCGGAGCCGCAGGGGTAGGCATCCAGGGTATTCTAACAGTAGGGGTACAGAAGAGAAAAATCAGTTTCCAGTACAGTGTGTTATGTTCAAGTAAAACAAATCACAAACTAAATGTAAACTTCTCAGCTAGTGTTGTGCACAAAGAAGCCCTCGAGTGAGTTGTTAAAAAGCCAGTAGCCAAAAATATAACAGCAGCGCTCCTACAGCAGTTACTAAAATCACAGCAGGATTTATTGTGAAAGGGTTGGGGGGTTTGGGAACAAACTAAAACTGGAAATCAGCAACTGCTACACTCTCTGCTTTAAAGCTTACACAACATTTGCTTTTTGTCCACAGTTTAGCTCTGGCTAGAGTCCTCGCTCTGGCTGCAGGACAGTTGTTTTTTGTTCCAGGCCATTTATTTTTCCACAAGAATGTTACATCGGGGTCATTGCTTCACCACTGGTTGTCCTAACAATAGGAAATAGAGGGGATGAACCTGAGAGCCCGGCCTGTTGAGTGCTACTTGTTTTGATGGACTGTGTGTTGTTGGCTGGTGTGGTGTTAAGAATAGATTCCTTTTTTGGCTTCATCCTAAGAGAAGCATAGTAAAAACATGTTTTCAGATGTAACCACTGCACACAGCTTTGAGCCTGACTGTGAACATGTAGCTGACCATATGGGGAGCATCACAGAGGACTGATTAAGCTAATTAAGGGCCTGCTTTGTCCACATCATGAGAACAGAGGGGAAAACAAACAAAGAACACTGCATGCTAAGAATAGCCCTAAACTATGTTATTACTCCTGATAGAGTCTAAAGTTATGACATCCAGTCTAGGAACATGGCCTGGACGCTTGCATGGTGGCATGCGACCTGCTGGTTTGGCTGATAGGAGCTTGTAGTGGGACTGTAATGATGCATACTGATGAGTGCTGTTCACACTCGATCATCTGGCCTTTTAGCCATAAATAATGGACAGTAAAACCACAAGGGAGTAATATAAGGTCAAAAGATCACTTGAACTGCATTCCAGCCACTAATGTCAGGCACAAATCCAGAACAGCATTAAAAAAAACAAAAAGCAGTTTCCAGTGTTTCAGAGCTGGTGTGAGAGTCTGTCACTGCTACAGATGGAGCATTGTGGCAAATGGTGAATAGGGATGAAGGATGATTTGTGTGCCAGATTTGACATCCTAATAATATTAACATGTCTTTTCAGCTCCAGGTGCCTCCCCTACTGTTTGCCTATAACCATATGCTATGATTGACTTTTTTTTTAACCTGGACTCAAAAACATATTTCTCTGTCTTCACTTTTTTCCAATCACACTGTGCCTGTATCTCTTAATCTTATTCTCTCTCTCTCTCTCTCTCCCCCCACAGTGCCTCGTCTTTCTTTATCCTTTATTGTCAGGCCTTGTTAAACACTACCAACTCCACCCCACTAAGTACAGCTAATGCCTCAATCGATCCTCCCTGACCAGTAATTGCATTAAACTGCACCACCTGCTATATATTCTCCCCTCAAGACAATCGGCTGTGTGTGGCTGCACAGGTTTAACAATCTCACATCTACTGCAAATGAGCAAATAATAACAGGGATGTCAAGCACTCTCTCCAAATTCAGTGTTTACAAGGATGCATACAGACACATCATCCTAAGTCAGGGTTTCTACAGCTGACAAGAGCAACAGAGGTCTAATTCTATCCCTGATCTACAGCATTACATCGGTCTCTTAGAAAGATATTAAATTAAATTTCAATTCCTCTCTCGTATAGAGGTCATTCTGTGCTGTGCACAGCTTCAGATGCACCAACATCATTAGAGTCATCACTGGAGTAAAACAACATGTTCTTCTGTAAACACAATGATGAAAACAAGGTGTATGATGGTGTATTAGCTTACATAGTTAATGGTTTACTGTGTTCACTTTCAGTCTATTCCATCCAGAGGAAAGAAAGTACTCCAGTGTGGAACACAGGGAGAAGGAAGGTCTACATAACCACAAATTACATTTTTACACAATATAATGGAAGGCTATCATTATCCTTGTAGGAAGTAATTTTTCTTTTAGCAACACCCTCTCAGACACAAACCTACAATTACACAGTGACGCGGGAGTGGAGCTCTGTCACTGCTATCTTGTTCAGAATGATGACCACTGAGCAGCTTCACAGAAGAAACTCACTTTTCAATGCGACTTTCACAATATCTGCACAACAAGGGATAATGCTAAGACTTCAGTTTAGATGCAAACTACAAGTAAAGTACAAGCAGAAATAGCAAGTATTTCACTCTACTTTTGTGTAAATGGTAAATGGACTGATTCTTATATAGCGCTTTTCTACTCTCCTGGAGTACTCAAAGCGCTCTATACAACAACCACATTCACCCAAGCTCTTTATCTATACTTAGTGCTAAGTAACATACACACACATTCATACTCCGATGAATCAGAGAGCAATTTGGGGTTAATATCTTGCCCAAGGATATTTGGCATGCAGACTAGGGGAGCCAGGGATCGAACCACTAACCTTCCGATCAGTAGCTGACCTGCTCTACCACCTGAGCTACAGCCACCCCAGGTGTCCGACTACAGCTTTAAATAAAACCATACAACATTAAGTAGGTGAGCAAAAACCAGCTGATTCAACAGGTGAGCTCACCTCTGGTAGATTGGCACAGTTTGATTTGACTTCATATTCAATGTAGGCTGCCTCCACTCCTGCTTCTTTACCCATCTGTGTATAGCAGAAGTCTCTGGTGGAGTTGATCCGGCGGTCTACATCTTCAAGGTCAAACATGCAAAGAGCTGACTCCTCACTAGGCCGAGTTGAAGAAGCCAAACGAGTGGAGAAGACAGCAACAAGAGTCTCTGAACCCTTGCCCCCTACATCATCTTTAGACAGGCTCAGCTGGAAAGCTTGCAAGAGGTTGTAAATTTTACCTGTCCTTGAACGACATGTCAGTGGTACTTCCACATAGGAGTAATAGGCCTGGTCCTCCAAACACACGCGAGAGATGTAGGTACGGTACTCACGTGATGGCGATTTTAGGTCCCTTCTGTAGAAAAGGAAGTACACATGTTGACGGTGGGCGAACGAAGCAACAAAATTATGATCGTATTCTGAGAGGCGGCCAGCCACGGCCAATTTGGCAGTCTCCTCGTAGGAAAAGATGGGATCCTGGGCAAGGTTTCGAGTGGAAATGGGTGGATGGCTGCTGGTGTAACCCCGACCCACAAACAAAACGGGCTGCTTGTCAGGATGAGAGCGAACCACCAGCCCAACAGTACTAACATTAGGGTGATTAGCTGCTACATACTGAGTATCCACCGGCCTCTCTGTGGAGAAAAGTACTTGATCCACAGAATCCAGGCTACGCTTTTGGCAAATTCCTTGATTGACACTCCCGCAGGTTATAAGTTCCATAGAGTAAGGATTGACCAACAAGAGTTTGTTGTGGTTGCTAGTTTCTCGGGCCTGAGGGCAGTTGGTCTCAGTTACAGGAGGCAAGCAATCCCGGCTGTCTGTGACAGGGCCAGTGTCATCCTGTAGTTCAGGTTGGAGAAAGCGATCCAACTGGAACAGGCGATTTCGGGCCCCAACATAGACCCGACCCACGTTGGGGTCAGGATGCAGCGCCAGGTGCTCAAACAGAGTGTTATTTCGGATAAATGTAGGATAAAAATTGGATGGGAATGAGTCTGATCCTTGGACGGTGCCAATAGGAAATAAAATGAAGGGACAGCCAGTGGCAAGCAGCAGGAGAGAAAGCAGCGTTTTGACTGCTGACAATGAAAGAAGCACCATCCCCAGAGGCATGGCAGCAGAGCTGAGGGAAAGAACAAAACACAGGATGTCAAAGAGTTGTCCATCAACTGTCCAGACACAGAAGTTATATCATGGATTCATGCACAACACAACTTACTTAGAAATCATCCACCCATCTATTTTTAATCTCTTTTTGACAACAAAATTATAATTTTAAACTCAAGACCTTACTGAACTTTAATGTTAGAATGGTATATCTGCATATTCATCATGACCAAAGTTTTAAATAATGAGGTCAGTATATGAACAAGTAATCCTTCTGAAGGCTCAGGATTCAGACTCTAAACACTGCTACTCGAGTCTACATGATGTCAATAAAAGGGAATATCTGGCTACGAACACAGAAGCCCCACACTCTTTCATTCGCAAGGGACAACAAATCAGAAAAAAGTTATCTCAACATGACAGTGCAAAACATCGTTTTTAGGCAGATGAGCTTAAAGACTCAAGACCAAGATAGATAATGATCATTTTGAATTATAATACTTTCAAGGTGTCACACACGAAACATCTCATGATCAGCTCTCTCAAGACCTTTGCAACCTTATTGTTGCAAAACATACTGACGGGATTGGTTACAGAAGAATTTCTAAACTACTGAAGGCACTAGTGAGCACTGTTGTGCTGAAAAGCTGGCCACGACCAGGCGCTCCTGTAACATTACAGACAGAAGAGTGACAAGAATTATCAGAAGAGTTGTCCAATACTTTTTTCTGTCTCATTCTCATTATTACACATAACATAATTCATGGACGTCTATGGTTTGATTTCTTTGCATGTGTGGATTGGATGTGTTGTTACCAACATCTGGTGAGAATTTCTTGTCCTTGAGAAATATAATTTACTGAGAAAATTGGTGACGTCTTCAATACTTATTTTACCCACTACATATTATGGCTGCTGTAACAGTTACAGTATAACACAATGTTAGCAGAGTGATGAACCAATCAGCACTGTCTCTCACCAAGAACTTTCTTACAGGTACTAAAGGTTCCTCCCAAGGTGTGCGGTCTGTTAGGTTACATATATGTTGGGCTAGCTGGTAAATCTAAATTGACCATGCATGTGAGATAAACTGCTTAAAGTACAGCGAATAAAACACTATATGAATGTATGCTTAAATGTGGCGTGTTTCTGAAGTGCTTTAAATGGTCAATAAGACTAAAAAAAAAAAATAAAAATAAAAAAATGTATGTATGTATGTATATGTCAGTCCATAACTAGCTAATGCCAAGACTTCTCTCTTCCTAATGGGGTCATTGACTTAGTGCTGTGAAAAGTATTTGACCTCATTTCTTGCATATTTTTCATATTAGACAGCTATAACACAAGTAAATACAAAATGCCGTTTTTAAATTATGATTTTGTTTATTAGGAAAAGAAAGCTACTCAAACCTACCTGTGAGGAAAAGTAACTGCCTCCTAAATCTAATCATTCTTATGCCACCCTTGGTGCCAAAACTTGCAATCAAGCATTTGTGATTATTTGCAATGAGCCTTTCACATCGCTGTGGAGGAATTCTGGCCCCCTTTAAACTGCAGGATTGTTTTAACAAATCCCCATTGGAGGGCTTGAGGGCTCCAATTACACCAAGTCATTTAGCAAAGCAGTCCCCGACCAACAAGCTACCAGTTTGACTGCAGATATGATGTTCTTTTTATGAAACGCTTTTGTCTTGTTGGGCCACAGAATATTTCCCCAAATAATTCCCAAAACACTTTGGGATCATCAAAATATTTTTGGAAAATATGAGATGGGCTTTGTGTGGCTTTCATCTTGGAACTCTCCCATGAATGCATTTTTGCACAGTCACGTTTTTGCATTCATGATTGTTGAATCATGAACTGAGGCAAACGAGGCCTGCAGTGGTTTAGATCTTGCTCTAGATTCTTGTGTGACTTCTAGATGAGTTCTCAATGTGATCTTGGAGTAATTTCATTTTAGGCTAGCCATTACTGGCAAGACCCACTATTGTTTTCTCCGTACGTGGATAACAGGTCCCTCTCTCGCTGGAGTCCCAAAGCCTCAGAAATGGCTCTGTAACCCTTTCCAGATTGACAGATGTAATTTACTTTTTCCTCAGTTGTTTTTAAAAGGTTTTAGATTGTGGCATGATGTGTAGTTTTCTGAAAATTTTAACCTGCTTCACTTTGTCAAACAGGTTCTATTTAAATGGTTTCTTGATTGAACAGGTCTGGCAGACTTCACGTCTCAGTGTGGCTAGTATAACTGAAGTCAGCTTTCAACAAAATGTGGCTCATTGAAGTCACTTCCCTTTTTCACATAGGTTTGGATATTTTTTTGCTTAATAAACAAACTGGATTTTGAATTTACTCGTGCTGTCTAATATTAACATTTTATTGATTATCTAAATCATGTAAGTGTGACATAAAAACAAAATCAGGAAGGGTAAATAAATACTTTCACAACACGGCAAACTGTCAGTTCAGAATGGATCTACTTAAAGTATACTGAGCATGTTTTTACCAGTGTTGTTAGTAAACACAGCAGGCATTTTTCAAAGATCTTGGGCACGGCAGCCTTAGTATCCCCTCCAGTAAATCTGCAGCTTCCACTGAAGAACTATTGGCCAGTTTATACAGTTCACTGTACATGTGTCAAGACTACACATGTAATTGTATTAGTCTAATTAGTGGTTCTAACTACTAATTCTAACCCATAATAAATGCTGTTGTATGTAAGTGTTGTGTGTATGTAAGCCTGATTAACCATGTAAGGGCAAATCATAAAACTCACTGTTACATAAGACGACACTGTGTCTACTTTTGGACTTTATCACTATCCCATGAGGTTTGATTATTTAAAATAGAAGGACTACTGGAAATAAACAGTAGGACACATCAACTTCTCACCATGTGTTTCCAGTGGCGTTTTATAGAGGCATGTCACCTCTTGACCTCCCAGCAGCTTGGGTTTAAAAACACATAGTTCTGGATACAACCTGCAACACAAAGCAAATAGAAGATATATGATTATTCTCTATTCTTAGACAGTGAGATGAGCGCAGTGATGACACACCTAAAGGATATTAATAAGCATGTGTGTTTGTCTCTAGGGCTCCAGCACCTCGTATTTTCTCCAACAGTATTACCACAGTCCAAAGAAGGCTGTGGGAAGCTCATTTTCATTGAAATTCCAGTCAGACCGGTGTCTGACCGACTACATCCGTTTGTTTGTGTTTAAAATAGAAACTAAATTAAAAAACAAAACAAAATTAAAACCTTGCAGTAAGGGCCAAGTCAAGTGATGCCAGTCTAAGAACTTTCCCAGTACACAATCCTCTCTCATTGCTAGGATACAAAGTACAAAACCTTCAGAGTCCCTGCCAGAAAAACAAGTTGTAAGAGGTAAAACAGGACTGCATGAAAACCTTCAGGAGTAGATTTCCCTTGTTTATACACCAGAAACTCTCATTTCTACCTTAGTTCTGTGGGTTTTACTTGGTTATAATTGTTAAATGACACTAAAAGCCCGAATTTTCTTCTTCATACAGTGTGTGGCCACTCGTTACCTCTCCTCCTCCACAGCCTGCCAGCACTCCATTACTGGCTCAGAAGTAAGATTCATCTCTATGAGTTCAGGCTTATCCAAAGGGGAGATTGGGAAAAAGACACTATTCATTCCACTGAAGAGGCTGAACTTCATCCAGTGCACGCACGCGCACACACACGCGCACACACCTATTCCCCTGCCAGATTAAGGGCATTAGAAGGCTTGCTTTGTTGGTGGCAATCTCCTATATATGGGAATGAGGGTAAAGGTCTGGTAAGAGGCCAAGCACAGAAAAAAATAAATACTGGAGCATAATTATTATTATTATTATTATTATGGATACTTATCATAGATACTTTATAGCACACATTATATACACATTTGACCAAACGTCAGTTCTTATCCAAATATCCCGTGTTTGTGTGTTTTTCCATCCAACAACATGTATCTTCCTGCAATTTAATATAAGCACAGCCACTGAAGTCAAGCGCACCGATTCATTTGGCGACTGAGCTGGGAATGATCACATATAAACCTAAACACAGGCTCCATTGACCCCTGAGGGTGGGGGAAGCTAGTGTTTATATCTGATTTATAAAGCTGCAGCTCTCTGGTGGAAAAGTTCCCTGTGAGGATTAGACTTAGGAAGCAGTTAAGAGTCAAACAGAGCAGAGGAAGAAATGACTGGCACATTCATTTATAAAAGAACTATTCCAAAATATATAGAGTGGCTTTCTTTTTCCAAGATATCCAAGTTAAATTAGCATTACTGTAACAACGTGAGAATAAAGGCATGTGTTCTCTAACCCTTCAACTTTGCAGGCCCCCAACCCAGTCAGGTCCTCATTGATCCCAATCTATTTTCTCAAAGCTGCAAAATAAAAAGCCAAAAGCACACTAAAGTGGACCGCTGTGACACACACAGAAAGGTAGAAAAGGTTTCCCATTCCTGCACCCAATAATCCAATCAGACTCAACTTCAAAGTTTCAGACACCTGAGAACTAGAAAATGGACTCCTGATTCAATTCCCTTACATTTGGCCTCAGAGTGGACGACTTCTAATTTCAGCATGCCAGATGTAAGAGCGAAGAAATGTGTGCCTGTAATTGCTTTTATCTAAATGTTCATTTATGTAATGGACTCCAGCCAAGTGTTCCAGCACCTTCTGCAGAAACAGTCTCCTAACTCAGATCTTGAATATATAATAGCAATAAAATATGCACTTGGGTTTTCCAGCAGTTATGAAAAATGTAGGCTTAGTGCATCCAAAGACATTTTGAAATACAATAAAGCTAGACATATACACTTTTTTTTTTTAGCTTTACAATCAAAATATTATTTATTTTTTATATGTGTATATATTTTTATATTTCCAACAGAGCAAAGAGGCCATGACTACAATGAATATGATGAGCTTACAAAAACACTCCAAGCAAGAAGGGACGGATTTAGTGTAAATGCACTAAAAACAAATAGTAAAGTAAATGTACTAATATATTGTTAAGGTGATGGATAGCTGTGGGTGCTGAAACAGATGGATGGGATTCCTTGTGGCACAAACCACGCCTGCCAGACTCCACAACACCACAGAGCATTAAACTGAACGATCATCTGCTTCACTGAGTCCATCTTTTCATTCATTTTCAACTCAGTTATCCTATATTCTGAAGAAGACAGATGAAAGCAACAGCAGAGCAGGGTACAAAATATATCTGAAGTGAAAAGCTGGCCCAGAGACAGAAGCAAACAGAAACAGGGCTACAAAAGAACAATTGTAAAATTGTGAGGAAGGGGAAGGAAATACAATGAGAGAGAAATGACCAGAAACAAGTGGAGACAAGCCTCAGTGCTCACTGAGAGTTGATGGAATGTGACTAATGATAATAAGCCAGAGAAAGAATGAGAGGCGGCAAGAGGGGAGCGAAGCTAAAGGAGGATGAGGTGACCATTAATTACAGCGACTATCCATAATGACCCATTCAATCACAGAACAAGGGAGGGGGGGATACAGCAAGTTTCTAATTAGTGACATGATTTAGAGAATAAACACACAAATAAGCAGGAACACAAACACATGCTGATGATGAGAGGTTCTTCCTACTACACTTTAAAAAAACACTCACTCCAAAAATGTGTATACACACACACACACACACACGTGTGGATTTATACCCTGGTGGGGACATCTCATTGACATAATGCTTTTCCTAGCCACTTACCCTAACTCTAACCATCAAAAGTAAATGGCTAACCCTGACCCTTACCATAACCTACAGTGGCTTGCAAAAGTATTCGGCCCCCTTGAACTTTTCCACATTTTGTCACATTACAGCCACAAACATGAATCAATGTTATTGGAATTCCACGTGAAAGACCAATACAAAGTGGTGTACACGTGAGAAGTGGAACGAAAATCATACATGATTCCAAACATTTTTTACAAATAAATAACTGAAAAGTGGGGTGTGCGTAATTATTCAGCCCCCTTTGGTC
>VOQK01015347.1:29285-46544 GCA_015052645.1 Benitochromis conjunctus
CAGTTGTTTGTGTACTAAAGCTTCAGTCTGTCCAACACTGAGGTTCTTTGAAAGACTGCTAAACTCTTTGGGGCATTTTGCACATAGTGTCCTTATTAAGATTCTCTGACTGCTAAGCTGCATTAATAAGACCTTTGGACGAAAACTGAAAATAATAATGAAAATAATACTTTATTTAAATGGACGGAATAAGTAGTCGACTTTATTAGTGTATTTTTAAGCACTATAAATCTTAAACCCAACAGAATATAAACAACAACGAGCAAAATAAGAACAGTAATAAAGACGAACTCTTCAAATGTTCCCTTATGTTTCAGAATCCAAACGAGCCTCGGGAAACGCAGCGATTCGAGCAGGGCGAGAGCAATCAGCGCTTTAATCGATGGTTCTCTGGCCTTTGTTGACAATGACAAGTGTCACATCAGGTGTCCTTTTGAGGAAGATTTATTCCAGAAAGAATTGGACAGAAAAATCCAATTAAAATGGAATCTGTCAGGACCACGATCTCTTTAGATTGAATATAGGGATGCAGACTGACTCATTCTCCCTCCATATCTCAGACATGCCAGATAACGTGCAGATCGCACAATTTCCCCACAAGACACGCAGACGAACCATCCATTCTGTGTGTCCTCCCTTCCATTCCATTTATAAGTTGCGTCTAATGGCCGGCGGCCATCCACAGAAGTTCAAACACCACGGTCTCTAAAAAAAAATTTGTGGGAGTTATGCATTTCTAATGTTCATAATCATGTAAACCTGACAAATTTATTGGGTGACAGAGAGGGTGGGATGAGAAGTCAGAAATATGCACCTAATGCACTTTAAGCACTGTCATAAATTAGTTAGCATACATTTCATGGTTAATACATATTTAACTTCGCCTCCTATGTTGTCACTGGCAGCAGAGTTTATTTTAAGTCAGATTCTTTCTGGGAGAATCACTCTGAACGATGGCGGGGTAAAAAAATGATGTGACCACACTGATTACACAAAAGTTAAGTACAGCTGCATGCCTAATGAAGTTGACACGGTGCTAATGCTCTTGATACAGTTCCATTCAGTTCAGCTGTCAATGTCATAACAAGCTTAAGTTCATTATGCTACTGTATTCAACGGTCTAATTCAAACCCAAATGAGGTATGTGCAAAGCAGTGTTTACATGTATTGTGAGTGGTCAGTGTGGATGCTATACTGAGCCACTATGATCATGTGATGAAGGAATGCTTTCCAAAAATGAGTTCAGTATTATGCAATGGTTTTGATTTAATACAAAATGCCTAATTTTCTTGTTTTTGTATACTGAATGCATACTGCGCTTACCAGACTCTAAATTAACTGTTAAATGTGCCACCGTGAGGTTCGCCACATCTTTTTAAAGTTGTTGTTTAACATTTCTTGACATTGTGAATTACATTAGCCCTTTTCTTCCACATGTTAGCGGGATTCATCAATTTCCTTTTGGGGATTTACAAATTGGACAGATGGATAATTAGATGTTTGAATTAGCGTGAAAGCAATGACAAAATTTCACTTGAGGACAGTTTTAAGAATACGTTTCTTCATTTGGCTCTTGGTGAGTAATGTGGTGATTGTGTGACAGAAGCAATAAAAAAAAGTGTTTATTTTTCTGAGCGGAATGAGCCAAAGCTGAATGAATTGTTTGGAGAATTTGTTGCTATACGTGGTCGTATATAAAGGATAACGTGATAATACCTCAGCGGAGATTGTGTACCTTTGAGCTTAAATTTGTTTCTTTCTTTAAAAAAAAACACACTGTTTAATCTGCGGTGTGTTAGTCGGCCCAGCTAAACTTTCCAAAATGAAATGTCTGTCTGCCTGTTTGATTACAAAAAGCTGCAATAAGACAGATTGTCTGTGCTGATTGCAGATTTTTATTGTGGCTGTAAATCAATTGTTTGGAAAAAAAGAAAACCCAACTTCAAATAACTACACCCTCAACCCTGTAACAAATCCACTATGTGAAGTCACACTTTTCCACACAAAGATGTAATAGTCCTCATTTCTAAAGCTCCGCTATCTCGTATTACATGTGGCAATAAAATGACAACATCCAGTTACAATGTGGAAAGAACACGCAAAAGTGATTTGTGCGCGTTTAGGTTCATCCAAGCACATATCACACCATCGTTATCAGTGAATCACTGAGTGTTTTTTTTTTTTAAACATTACAAAAAGCTATTTCCTTTTTTAGACAGTTTCCCCAATTATTTACATTTTAATATAGTGACATTTTTTTTTAATCTCCCATTAGGACTTGACAATGATCAAATACCAAAGAGTAGCACTTTTTAATGACGAAATTAGATAGCAATAGAGGGAAAGTTTGCTCATTAATTACTCTAATAATGTAGATGACCTTAAAACATCCAGATTCATGAAGCAAGGTTGTAGGAAAACGTCCCCCATCTCAAAAAGAAATCACCAAAGCTGAATATTTCAGGATTTATTTTGTTGTGATGGCGGTCAGAGTGGTGCATAGGGGCTTCTACATACAGCTACTAAATTTAAGGTGCATCACCTAACAGCACATTTATAAAAATATAGGAAGAAATTTGATCGATTTGATTTATTAACGTGAAATGTTTGAATATTTAACTGACTGATTATTAGTTACAATGAACAGTTATCAAAGCTTAACTGCTAATCTTTCACAAGTAGAGTTCCTGTAGACTGCCGCAGTATTTATAATATTTCCGAGATCTCTGTGTATACTTCCAGGTTAGTTCAGATAGGTGTGGTCTTCTTTTGAGTTCCAAAGTTCATGTCGGCATCAGGGTGGCGAAGTGATTAGGGAGACCTCCCTTCAAAGCAAAGTCAGTATGAGCCTGATCAGGTCTGTGAGTGCAGCTGTGTAGAAGACAAAGCTTTGACCTCGTTGTTGGGGTGGGATGGTAGATGGAGTTTCACACGGTGTCGCGCATAGACGAGTGCGGTTATTACCACTGCTCGCTTGATTCTGTGTGCCAATTGAAGTGAGCATAAATTCACTCATCAATAAAAAGCCCAGTTCTCTGAACTTTGCTTCATAAAGCTTTTTAAAGATCAAAATGCTGAACTAGCACAGACAGCAATTATTAATTAACCATTTTTAGTAGCCTAGAAATAATGAATATACAGTATTCTGGAAGATAACCAGAATAGTATCTCTTCTCCAGTTTTACTTGTCATTAGGCCATTTCAATTAAATTCAGTTTTATTTATTGAACACATCATTTTATTTTATAATTTTTATTTATAACACCAGTTTTTTTTTTTTCTCAAAAGGTCAGGGAGCTTCATATTGTAAGTTAAAGACTGTAAAATGATACAGAAAACCCAACAATCGGGTTTTCTGTATAGGAGGAGCAACCAAGTGCTTGCTGCACCTATGAGTAAGCGGCGACAGTGGGAAGGAAAACCTTCCTATTAACAGGAAGAAACCTCCGGCAGAACCAAGCACAGGGAGGGGCAGCCATCTGCCATGACTGGTTGAGGATGAGGGGAGGGAGTTTGTTTGCACTGTCTTTTTGTCAGTGCCCGATTTATGTGCTGAAACTGATTGTGGCTGTCATATTAATTATCTCCAATAGAATAAAACGGTAAAAAATGAACCCAAGCGTACTGGTTTTTAAATTATTTTTGAATGGTATTCTTATTTAATTTACGGTTGTTAAGAATGTATACAAAAAAAACCACTCAATCTGTATCATCTTACATGGAGGAGCCGTTTGATGTTTGCTAGAGTGTTTCATCTGAGCTGACAAATGTGCTTCGGGAACGCAGCCCAAACTGGGACCTGGATTAAGGTCCCTCCATTGCAGCTAAAGGATATTGAAGTTGCAGCTGTGAATGAGTGATAGACAGTGTCTCAGTTGCGAGAACAAGTTGTGTTTTTTGGGATCAGTATCATTCATCTCCCAAGTGATACTTTGCAAAGGTTGCAAGAAACGTCTGTAGTCATGTACTCTTGCGATGTGTATGAAAGTTTGAGATAAATATCCTTTTGTTCGAAGCTTTCATCATGCCAAGTTGTGCATGGTCAAATGGAAAGGCCCAAGAGGAAAGAATTAACAAGCCACTCTCAATTATGTAAAAGAATTTTATTCTATTTCAAGCAGCCAGTGAGGAATCTCCATCCATTATAAATCCAGAACCACATCCCAGAGGTTATAGCCTCTGTGTCTTAATATCTACTCTGACTCCTTATGTCATCAATGGATACATGAATGAGGGGTTCTTTGGTTTGCTTTAATGTCTGTGTCGGGATGATATTGAGAGTGCTTACAGAGAGCAGGAATTGTATCTGGTCCTTTGAGGCATGGTGTGAGGAATAAGCACAGAACTGGCCAGGGGCTGTAAAACAATTGCAAAAGACTCAATTGGATTTAAGGTTAGCCTGTGTTCATGGATCCTGCCACATCCAATCCCCTCTACAGGCTCAGTTTCATTCAGTGGACTACATAAGGCTGAGGCCTCTCTGTCCTGGTCACACGCCACGCGCTATGTTTGCATGTATACATGCAAGTCATCCACAGTTTGCTATGAAAGGGCTATGTTTAGCAGATTTAAACACCCATATATCACTGTCGAGATAATTGCAGTACCTCTGTAAAATCACCCGTAACAAATGAGAGCACGTCTGAAGGAATTTCTCACACCGGGGGCATTGTTAATGCTAGCGTTTCTCTAAATGAAGATCACGTACTGTGTGAACCACGTTGGTTCATATTTCAAAGAAAACTTCCCACTGCTTTGTTGTGAAGATCAAGAAGGCGAATAACAGCGAAAATATCACAATATTTCTGAATGCTTTTCTGAGTAGGAAACAGAATTTATGAACAGCTCTGTTTTTTTGGTTCAATGATATCATCCTCCCATTGTGTAAAGCAGGCTGTATTTCTTCTTCTTCTCCTGCTTATTTTCCTAACCAACAAAGTGAGTGATTATACATATGTGGCTCACGTGGTCAGCGCAGAAGCTGCTTGTAGGAGGTGCTAGGAAATTATCGATGTCAGTGTTTGTCATGATAATCTCTGAAGCATACCAGTTCACCTTGAATGAAGATGGTGTCCACAGTCGGTTCTGATTTATACAATTTGTACTCCCCTCATTCCAAGCCTCACCCAGTGTTCCTTGTTTCGATTTTCCATATATGCTCTCCTATTAATTTTGGATTTTTGTAAGGTGGCTGAGACCTGTTTGTATCTGTTTTTGAGCCAATTAAAGTGCACACTGCCATTTATGTTGACCTCAAGAGCACCCAGCCAAAATATCTCTTGCCCTGTATAGCCTACAATCAGCAAAGAGTCATAAAGGAAGTAAGTGAGCAAAAATGCCAGTCCTTTATAAAGGAAGGCCGTCCACTGCATGAGTGGGTTAGTCTGATAAGAATAAAGTCTTAAACAAGGGTCAGCTCAGCTCAGCTCCCAGCTCTCTGAAAAGATCGGCCTTGTTCATTCTCTGCCATTCTTTGCACCTTTCATGTGTGGCATATACTGTCCTCCTCTGGCAGACTGACAGCATTTATTTTGTCATTGTGATAACTGTGTTTGCTACTTGGAATATATGAGCTTCTGAAACATCTGATTTTGTTTCAAAGTTTCTCCGAAACTGAAATGTTGGATGCTCCAAACGGTGGTTGTAGTAGACCCATTTAAACGAGTTTTCGGATAACACGTTTTCGGATTTCTGCTCAAAACTGGTCCCGATTTACACATTTGTTGTGCAGACATTTAAGTGCGACATATATCTGGAGAATATTTTTGTATAAGTATAGATGGCGATAACCACTCAATCCTGGACCCAAGGGGCTTTGAGGTGCCTCGAGGCAAAGTTCTGGCTGACTCAATTTCTGCAAGTTAATCTAAACCAGTCGCTGCCAAAACAGCCTCTCGGATCATTAAACCGTTGTCAACAATTCAGATGAGGAGGCTACTGGCCCATGAAGGATAACACAACTCCTGTTAGAGCTTAGCGCCAGAATAGCATTTCCAAATAAATATGTTTTATTTTAGAACACTAAGGTTATCATATACAATTTATTGCTACAAGTCCACCTACCCATGTCAAAATCATCACTACATGTAATTTAAAAAATGAGCACAGAAAACATTCCAATGTCTGAGCTTCCCCTGAGCGTCTACACACTTTGCAGCCTTTTTCACTTGTTGTATTGGCTGTGCAGAGCAAAAAGAAGAGTGAACGTTGGACTACCATTCGTCAGATAGACAGAAACCTTACTGCAACTCTCAGGAGTTTGTAAATAGGCAATTGCTTTCCTGCTTTGGAAAGCAATTTCTTTCCTTAGCCAAGAAACAAGTTACTGTAGATAAAGGAATTTACATCAAAACACAGAGTAGAGAAAACAACCGTTACTGTAGACCCCGAATTTTGAGTAAAGAGTGAGCAATACTGGATTACAACCTGTGCACAGCAGCTAACTTTCATGCTGCCCCAGACACTCGGGGGCCCGAGAAGGCTTGGGACTCACAGTATTCCAATCAGTTTGTGCACATTTGATTAATTGCAAATTTGTTTACGAGGCATGCAAAGTAAAAGGACGAAATGATTGGACGTGATGATAGGGACCTTTAGGTGACACATTTTATTGTATTATCTTGGGCTGAAGGACAGTTAATAATAGTGTGAATAATTGCAGTGTGCATAATTTGACATAAACAGCATCATGAAACCAGCCAGTGTAGACTTGCTACTTGGGCTACCTTTGAACAAACAAGCAGTAAAAGAAGCTTTAAGAATCAAGTTCTTTTGCTCGTAATGTTCCCGTTTGCACCGGTTTGATGTGAGATGCATTCAAACTCACTTTATGGCTTCAAACTGGAGCGCTACTGTAAACGAGATGGGGTCGCGATTCAGTGAAAGATAAACTGAATGTGAACAGAGAGGGGGGGAAAAATCTCAGTGGGATGCACTGATTGTGTTTCCTTTTGAATGTGGACATGAGCGTGGAAAAAAGCTCTGTAAAAGAAGCACTTTGACATTGTAAAGATTATTTACACAAACTGCTGCTGTACTTGGTGTGTTGGTGTCTTTGCCATTAGTATGCCAGGGAGGATTCTGTAGCTCTGCAGTGATTATCAACTTGGTGCGATGCAGGGCCACTTCAGGGTCAAACAACGCAAGAAGACAGGGGTAGTGGTTTAACCCTTTTGGCCTCGTTAGTTAATTAGGGTGCAGACTGTCAATTTGCACATACAGGGCGCATTTGTAGATACTGGACAGACTCTTATTATTTGTCTAACTAATGTATGTTTACATCTACATTTAACATGCTGGTTACATTAAATCACATCGTGTTTGGAGAAGTTGAATCTTTTCCACGTTTCGTCTTGGGTACCTGCAAATGAATTCTGTGTTCTTTAGCAGAATAAATTTCATTATGAGAACATTTTGTGTTTGCCGCACTTTCCTGTATACCAGTGGCTCTTCTTCTGCTGTTTCTTAAACTTTTAGTCAACGCTGGTTCCAAAAGGAGGGTAATTTCTATAGAATCCTTTTTTATGAAGTATCTACATCTGTGCCACGCACCCATAAAGTCTATGGATCCACCATGCTAGCTGAGCTTGCTGATGGTAGGTGATAACTTAATGCTTAGCACTCTAGTCTAAACAGGGTCATTTCTAGCTCTAAAAATGGTCACAGCCATAGAGGGCTGATGTCACAGTTACTAGTTGTAATTACAGGTGCTGCCAAATTGAAATGGTAGGATTTTTCAATTTAAGGGCTTTTTTAGTTACTGGAGGGAACTTGTGGCTTCCAGGAGTCAGGAAAAAAGCAGGTCACCAAAATTGCATTTGTTCTTGGGTTCTTGTGCGCTGATTGAATTTTATGTATCCATTTTTTTCAGAGAGGTTTAGTTAAAAAAAAAAAAAAAAAGTTACTGAGTGTTTAGAGACTCGGTAGAACAGAAGTTATTACAGGATGGTGTGTTCAATAAAGGATATGCGGTTTGAGAATACCTGGTAGAATTCTTGCTAGAAACATGGAGAGAAGTTTCTTCAAGTTTGCAAGGGTCTCAATAGAGAGCATAGGTGTGATCCTGTGAGCTCTATAGAAACGTTATTCTCTTATCAAGCCATATAAGTAAACTTTGCTTGACTGACAACACTTTAAGCTGGGAGAAGAAGGCTTTGTAGACAGACCAGAGATGTGCGGGTGAGGTTTTATCTGACATTCATACTTCCTCAGTGATTAACACTTCATTTTTTTTTCAAACCTTGGCAGCATCTCTGCTCAGGAATTCTGAGCCTGAACTCTTCTTTAAATCAAAGCAACATATCCACAACTTTAAAAGCATAAAAGCCTGTAGAAGTACCTCACGCAGAGACATAAATCTTAAGGGACATAAGGGTATGCACGTCACTCTATGGCTCGCTTTTTTCATATTAATAAAGGTTGGATTTTTTTTTAACTTTGAAGGAGACATTGCAAGATGCCAAAAGAAAGCACAGTAAAACTTTACTTTGCCCCTGGTACGGCCTAGCCTAAAAGCTATTTCAGATGGTTCAAGCAAACAGACTTTGTTGTTTGTACCAGTGTAGTGTACACAGAGAAAGAGCAGTATTTTCATTTTGTTTCCTTTTTTCAAAAATGCTCTTGTGTTAGTTGAACCCATTTTTTTATGCTAATGTGATTATTGTTTTTTTGTTTTTTTTTTGAGAAAATCTGTTATAATTTCTGCCCTCCCTTCACCTAAAACATATTACATTTTCTTCTTCCAAATGTAAGCTTGGCCTCACTTGTATTGCTTTTAATTATATTGCACCAGGGGATTTGACCTTGTGACAGAAAGACCCTGCTGAAAGTTAATTGGTAGGAGCTGTGGCGTATTCAGGTCAGGCCACATTCAAATTACTTGGAAATACTTTTTATGATCTGCTTTAGCTGAGAAGTGCAATTGGTCCAGTGTGTGAAATATAGGACAATAATCTGAAGCTTTGGAGAGCTAACCTTTGAATTCTGGCGCTCTCCACGTAATAATTGGGATGGCCACTAGTACGGTATATTGTGCGTGTTATAACAATTATAAATAAGCTGCTAATAGTGCAATGGAATTATTACCAGTCTGATCCGATACAGAAATATTGGCTTAAAGTATGTTCTGATGCCAATTATTGATCTGATTGTATAAGCGGTTTTCCTAAAATACCAGATGTCATTCCGGTTCAATTAAACATACCTAATTTAATAAAAAATATATGTAGCAAATAATCACAACTAAGGGGTTTAAATTGACTGAATTTGTGTTTATTAGAAAATAAACGTCAGCAGGACGAAAATAGATGAAACTAAAAATGTATTCATGTTATCCACCTGTTATCCAGCTCACTGTGAGTCATAGGCTGCTGTGTACTGCTGTCATTTACGGTCACGCTACTTTCTCCTTTCCTCCTCTCAGTCTGAGTGCATGTACTTGCACTGCCGCACACACGCACACACAGACACACACATGTAACTAAGTGACTCCAAACTGCTGTCACTTTGCCATTAGCTTCCTCCATGCTACGTTAGCTCTCCCAGTAGCAACCCACTGCTGATGATGCACGGTTGTTTCCTATCCAGCCTTTCGATTGCACCGATACCTGATTGCACAAGTCCAGTGCCTAACCATTACAGAGCTTTATTAACGCTGATCCAAGTTTGGTCTGTATGTACATATAGGTTTCTAGAAATATTGATGGCTCTTTTGGGAGGCATTGTCAACTTTGGCCAACCTGTATAAGTTTCTCTTCACGCGGTGAGGCGGATGTTCCGTGAACGTTGATGTCGCCCTTTAACATCCTGAGAGATTGACTCCAGATGAAAGAAACCTCTGCTGCTTTTTCTATAGCATAATGTCTACACTCGATAAATACATATTTAATCACACTTCTCAGAAGATGATCAGTTTCCTTTGTGGGTCCTCGAAATCTTACTCTCCTACTCGTATGCCAGCATTAAGGTGAAATTCCAACTTTGTTCACACAATATCTATAAAAGTGCTGGGGCAGAATGCCAAGCAACCGCTGAGCACAGTCTTTCTCCTCAGTGAATGACCTCTTTCAGTGTTTTCAATGACCATATCTCCTTTCCTTAGGAACCACCCAAGAGCTCTTTAGACAAACTTTTTACTCCCACTGCGGGCAAGGCCATCTACTCCGTGGTGTAACGCACACCGCGCGGCCTATAGCGTCGATACAGAACTGTAGATGTTTGCCTCGTGTTTTGTAATCTTTAGCCATTTCCCCTTTTATTACCACAGTTGGCTTTACACGCAATCTTTTCACAGCCAGACCTCTAGCCGTAGCTGTTTTCCCTTCGGCTGCCCTTTCCAGCTTTTCAGCCTCTTGCACAGCATTCGCCTCACGATTTGTAATTAGGTGCTGTCAAAACGAGAAGGCTTAAATTAGTCAGATCAAAGAAGGACATACTGGCCTCTGTTTAATATCCAAATATTTACGAGGGAAGAAGAGCCTTTATTGGAAATACATCACGGTGTTGTGTATTTCAAGGAGGACAGATTAGACTACAGATTTTTCCTCCGTACTTGAGGGCAAATATAAAGTTTGAAGTAGCCTTTGCTCACACCATAGTTTGCTCCAAACTTTAGTGCAAAAACAATCTGAAACGTGTGAATTCTGCAGCACACGCTTGTGCGCTTCCACAATTACTTTTCTCCACTTAAAATGCACTTGGAAGGCAACTCAAGTGCTGAAGGGTTGGAGGGGATGCTGGTAACAACCATAATCCTGACAAAGCTGATGCGGTGAATGACTGAAAGATGTGAGGAGAAGGAGCTTAGAAGGTAACACGTCTATGTCAATTTGATTAAGGCCTGACACCCACACGCAGCACATGGAAACGGCTGCTTAGTATTTTGCGCAGTGCCTCAAAGTGCAGCAGGTTAATGATAAGTGGTTGAGACACTTTGGAATGTGCGTCTGTAAGGCTAATTTATCTGCTACTGAAAAACAAATTAGAAGCATAATGTTCAAAGTTAGCTGAGGTAGGAAAATGACTTTAACAACTGTTATGTATATTCATTGTTTACTTGCAAAACTCATTTCCTTTTCAAGTTCCAGTAAGTGTTTAGAATTACTTCTGGGTGATACTTTTACCAGCACAATTACTAATAGTAAGTTTAAGCTATAGCCTCAAACGCCAACAAATCCAAACACCGAAAGAGGGACTATATTTTATCAGAATACTAGAGACAACATCTGGCTAGAAGTCGTACATATACATTGCATTAGTTTCATTTTATTACTATGTAAAAATATTGACATACAGTAAATGCCAAGCTGATTGGAGTTTTGTGATAGAAGTGCAGCTTACTTAGACTTTCTTTCAATCAGTATACACTGCAGGAAAGATCAGAGAGGTTGTGTTTTTCAGGGCAAGGAAAGGACAGAAGCAAAACGACATTGATGGAAACTAATAACAGGCCGCAACCCCCTTTGTGTAGACATCTTGTAAAGGTTATCAGGGTGAAAAACTGCTAGAAGTAGTGTGAGTTGTTTTTGCGGATTGACTGGCAAGTCAGAGAAAGTCAGAAGTTTAGTGAAAAAGTTATGAGTGTTTGAGGAACCGAAACTGAGAAGTAATTGTGGGAATGATGTGTTGGTGCTTAGATGGATTTCTGGAAAGAATGTAGGTTTTGACGATTCCTGAAAGAACTCTTCCTCAAGTTTTGTAGAGAAGTTTCTTAAAGTTTGCAAAGGGGTGCAAAAACGAGCTTAATTGTGGGTTTGTGAGGTGTATGGAAATTTGATTCTCTCATCAGGCAATACATGCAGACTTGACTGATAAAGCTCTGAGGTGGTAGAAGAAGATTTTAAACGGGCTAGATTTTTGCATGCATGGTTTTATCTGACGTTTATGCTTGATTAGTGAGTGTCATTTAATTTTTTCAGATCTCGTCAGCTCCGAATCACTGTCGTCGCTAAACATTGTGTGATGGATGAGAAGTATTAGAAATAATAGTTCATGGAGAGGTTTTTGTAAGGCCACACCAGTGTACTGGTCGGTGGTTTTTAGGTTTGTCGAATTTTGAGCCAAGATCATTGACCGATTTATGATGACGGCATGATGCTATTATTGGCTGATATTAGCTATTTGCTGATCAATCACTATGGGCATTTAAAAAGTGTAGAAGGGGCGAGAGAAACACCCTTCAACGACGCTGTATTGATTGATGTTCCATACTTTATCCACCAGAGGGCACTATGCAGCTTCCCTGTTGGTAACGACAACCAGCTGACCCAAGCCGATTTAGGGAGAGTGTAAACAAGTAAATAAAAAAGATGATTTTGTTTGGTTGGTTGTTTTAGAAATATTAAAAATTCAATTATAATCATATTAATCTCTGGTTGAATGACAAAATAGTGACTTAAATAATTAAACTCGCTAAAAAATATATAGCAATACTATAATATAGCAAATATAATCTTCCTCCAAAGTATCAAGAAACATTCTGCAAAATGTTCTTTGCAAATCTCAGTTTGAAAAGCAGAAATCCTTATGCCTTAGTTTAATAGGGCATATGCAATAACAGTTTTAAAATAGAGTTTGAAACTTTCCTGTTTTCTTTCTCTTTCAAATGGATTAAAAAAAAAAAAGCATCCCAAAATATTCATTTGATGGAGCACTAATTTGTGATCAGAATTGCCTCGTAATATCTCAAGAATCCAGCTATTTCCTCCTTCATACATCCAGATGGGAATTAAGGATTAACCTGTCTAACCAATTTAGTATTAAATTAAGGAATACACATTCTCAGAGAAATGTGTTTCCAGTTGGAAAGCTTTGAGAGGGTAACATTATGTGGTTGGCGTGTGCTTGGAACCTTCATGGCTGACATTCTGACATTCTTCCAGCCACAGGAAGAACAGAGAAATATAAATCTTGGACACACATGACTACATTTTCATCTGTTCTTGTACATCCCCAGACAACTGCTTTTCAAGCATATGTGCTATTGATGTGTAGCCCTACACGGCACTGTCTGCTCCATCGTGTGTGCTTACTCCGACATGACTTGCATGTTAAGCACCAACAGCTGACTGTTGTAGCCTCCTTGTAATGGAGCCAGTCACCACAGGCTGCCAGGCTCCAATTAGGCATGCAAACCTCCTGATCCAAGACGGGACAGAAGCTGCTTCAAACTTCAGGTTTTTCCCAGCCAACCTGACAACTTCTTATTTGTTCTCTTTTCAAATTTGCACGTCCTAAAATGAAGTAATGACAGCAATGTGGCTGTGTATAGATACTTGTGCTGTTACATAATTTGGCATTAAGGAACTCTGTGGTTTAGATGCTGAAAGAATGTTTACCAGCAGCAGGCTGTAAACTCCATAATCCTCTTGCTAGAGAACAGTCAGCACTGCCATTTTAGTTTTGGTCATTGTTACTAAAGCCTCACAGGCATATTTGCTTCAAAGTATGGACAGCTTAGCAGTAGATTAATACACTATTACTAATCTTGCCTCTGAGTTTACTATAAGTAGCTTTAAATGGGCTCTTCCATCTAACTTCTTTTCTTACTTTGTCAAATTAATATGGTCAGCACGGTTGGCAAGCTGTTCGTGCATGAATGTGCATTTGTCTATGTGTGGAAGTGTATGCCGCTAAAGAAAAGGTATATAAATACTATAACCCTCATGTGCGGTCCATGAAAAGGGCGCAACCTGCAACATGAGCACTGAGGTTTGATTGTGGAAACGACCATGTCTGGCTAAACAGTTGGATGCAGTAGCATAGAAAGGCTATGCTAGGGAGAGATAAGATGTTGAAATTGTATTTATGCAAACTCAGAGGTCGAGGCTGAGCTGCTGTGCTGTGGGTGAGGTAAAGTGAGATATTCACCATCTGTGCACAAACTGTCAAATTCTAGCGCAGCACGGATATTTAAAACAGCAATTTGGCCATCGGCGCTTAAAGAAATGTTGTATTTTTGTTGTTATTTTCCTGTTTGTGCGAGAGAAACAAGGAAATCTAAATAATAAAAAAGTTATTCAAGTTTTTTGACTCGCTCTAAATTAAACTAAGCTAAAATGAAACATAGCTAGTTTAAAACTGAACAGCCATTGCAATCAATAAATCAAATGTCAGGTTCGAGCAGATTTTAAGGTCCTGTTGCTCACCTACAAGGCTTTGAATTGTTTGGCGCCTTCATATCTTTCTGACCTTTTGCAGCTCTATGTTCCTTCCCGTGTCCTCCGATCTCAGGATACTGGCCTTCTAAAAGTTCCTAAAGCCAGAAAAAAGACTATTGGGGAGCGTGCTTTTTCGTTTCGTGCCCCATTTTTGTGGAACAGCCTCCCTCAAGATGTGAGGCAGGCATGCTCTGTGGAGGTTTTTAAAGTTAAAGACCCACTTGTTCACCGTATCCTATGTGTCTTAATTCTGTGCCATTTAGTTTTTAAATTGTGCTGTTTTTTTTCTGTACTGGTTTTATTTATTTTATATTTTTTTGTTTTATTTATCGTTTTATCTTCAACTGTTCAGCACTTTCTTTGAAAGCGCTTTATAAATAAATTTATTATTATTATTATCAATATCATTATTATTATTGTTGTTATTATTAGCCAAATACTTATTTTTTTTACCATAATTTGCAAATAAATTCTTTAAAAGTCAGAAAATGTGATTTTCTGGATTTCCCCCCCCCCCATTTAATCTCTCATAGTTGAGGTATACCTATGATGAAAATTTACAGGCCTTGCACAATTGGTGGCTGACTAAATACTTTTTTGCCCCACTGTATATGTTCACAACAGTGTGCTAGAAATATTAGTTGTTTTTTTAAAAATAAACAAACAAAAATAAAATAAAGTGAAATGTATTCTTTCTTTGTGATAATCTGATAATTTTGCAAGAGACGTGACCCGTCCTATGTGGGAACAATGTTGATGCATGAAGATCTATCATCTATGGTTCAGTTTTTGGCATCGTACTGCAGTGAGATGACATTTAAGTTTTAACCATATTTGTTGGGTAGATATAAAAGAAAGTTAACAACTACAGAATTTGGAAGAGCAGAGCAACATGAGAAAGATCAGAAATGAACATCATTAATCTGACATCATCTGAACATGTGTACTTCATGTCTGAATGGCTCCACTTTGTCATTGTGACTGCATAAGAAACATTTACGTACCACTTCCGACACAAGAAAAGTTTACGATGTAAGTATTATATTAATAATAATAAATTGTATTTAAAAGCACCTTTCAAGGCACTCAAGGACACTTAACAATATAATAAAACACATAGTAGAATAATGACAAAATGAATAATAATAATAATAAAAAAGATTATTATTATTATTATATTAGAGCCACATTAAGAAAAAAATTGGTTATTGATCATTTTGAGAATAAAGTCAAAATTTTGAGATCAAAAAGTCAAATCTATTTTGAACAAAGTTGAAATGTGAAGATTACAGCTGTTGTTTCAAGAGAAACCGCCAGTTCGTGAAATCCTACTTCAGAAAAAGTTTTAGTAGCAAAAAAGGAAATGATTTCCCTTATGGTGACATGTATAAAAAGATGGTTCAAGCAAGCTGCATCTGGTGAGACGGAAAAACACAGAAACATGGAAATGACTGGTTATCAGTGGTTACACCGTCATACAGCACAGAGGTTGTGTGTGGTATCACAAGACCGCTGATCAATTTGTTTCATTAAGTCATCTACACAAGGCATTTTGTAGAGGGTACAGCAGCCGGGTCAGTTTGTCTTGAAACAACAACTGTAATGATTACAGATTACAGTCCAAATACAATTACAACTCTTTTCTCAAAATAGTATTTCAACTTTATTCTCAAAATTTTGACTTTCTCAAAATTATCAATAATATATTTTCTTAATGTGGTCCTAATACACCTTCTCACAAGTTTATTATACTATACTATTATACTAATTTGTCAGTATTCTGACAAATTAAAAGTTTGACATGCACAACATTACCATCTGTATCCTGAGATTACCATTATATAGCATGTGTTTACCATCGCATATCATGAGATCCTGTCATTTAAACTATATGGACAAATATATTGGGACACCTACACATTACACCTACAGGAGCTGATTGGCCATTAAAACACATGCCATGAAGCTCCCAATGCACAGTTATTGTGCTGATGTTATTGCCAGAGGAGGTTTGGAACTTTGCAGTTCTGCCCTGAGGCAACTGTTGTTGTGATTTGGCGCTATATCAATAAAATTGAATTGAATTTCAACTGCATCACCAGAGCACTGGTAACTATTATGCACTATGTGCAAGCAGCGCATAGGGTGTCACTACACTTCTCTGTAAATTTACATGGTCTGTAACTACATGGCTGAGCTGCTATGGTTTCTAAACACTTCCGCTTTGCAATAATACCACTTAAAGATTATTGCGGACTGTCTTGAAGAGAAGAAATTTCACAAACTTGTTGATTTTTATAGACCTGTGGCAGGACTGAAAACATCTGAATTCAAAGATTAAGAGGTGTGGCCCCTGTATAAGTACAGAGCAGCTACCTGAATGCCACTCCTACAGAGGACAATTTCTTTACAAATAAAATTTTAACCATTAGAGAAAAAATAATTTCACAGATGTAACATCATCTACAGCTACTTTCAGTACCATTGATATTCATTTAGTCTTTTTCTCCAATTGATCTTTCTGAGTTAACTTCAGAAAGATCAATCAAAGTGTCTTTTAGACCCCATTCCTCAAAGAAGTCCTGCCATTAATGAATGCTTCAATCTTAAATATGATCAACCTATCTCTAATAATCAGCTATGTACCACAGGCCTTCAAGCTGGGACTAGTTAAACTGTTACTTAAAAAGCCATCTCTAGACCCAGCGGTCTTAGCTAATTATAGGCCAATCTCTAACCTTCCTTTCATATCAAAAATTCTAGAAAGAGTAGTTGTCAAACAGCTAACAGATCATCTGCAGAGGAATGGCTTATTTGAAGAGTTTCAGTCAGGTTTCAGAGCCCATCACAGTACAGAGACAGCCTTAGTGAAGGTTACAAATGATCTTCTTATGGCCTCTGACAGTGGACTCATCTCTGTGCTTGTCCTGCTAGACCTCAGTGCAGCGTTCGATACTGTTGACCATAATATCCTATTAGAGTGGTTAGAGCATGCTGTAGGTATTACAGGTACTGTGCTGCAGTGGTTTGTATCATATCTGTCTAATAGACTCCAATTTGTTCATGTAAATGGAGAGTCCTCTTTACACACTGAGGTTAATTA
>VOQK01015350.1:3026-23972 GCA_015052645.1 Benitochromis conjunctus
TAGTCCGGAGTACACAGAATCCATATTTTCCAAAAAGAATTTAAAATGTTGATTCATCTGACCACAGAACAGTTTTCCACTTTGTCTTAGTCCATTTTTAACAAGCTTTGCGTCAGACGGCAGTGTTTCTGGATCATGATTGTGGCTATTATAATTAGTTGTTAACCTAATTTTGCTTTGTTTCTTAGTTTTTTATTTAAAAAGCAGGGTTTTAATCATCATCATGTTCATATGCTGATGTGAATGAATGGATTTAGACACAAGCTCATTTTTCCAGAAAGTCAAAGGTCAGAAAGTGCATAAAAGGCTGAAAACACATGAAAAAGAATGAAAAATACAAGTTGGAGGGGGACAAACTGTCCAAAGCTTATTTCTACATGGCAACCCTGACAGTATCATTTAATTATTATTAAAAGATAGTAATTGAACTATAAAGGATAAGTAAATCATTCACTATTATTAGAGCCATTAATGTAAACCATTACCAGTGTTCTATCAGAGCACTGTATCAAATGTGAAGGCACTATTTTGAGTCCATGTCAGGCAGATGTTGATGAAGTTAAACAAATCATTAGATCAGCGTCCTGCATCATGTCTACAGCACTGTGTATCAGCAAACTACCGTAGCTGTCGGTCACAGTGACAGTTTTTTTGCTGTTGTTGTCTGGGCACCTGCTGGGCAGTGGATATTGTTGCTCTGCTGTATCATTTCTGCCACCTCTGGCACAAATATACAATAGCTGGCTGCTGGCATACCACCGGTCCTTGTTGGTGAACCCTCCTGAATTACCAGCAGGCTTTTTTCAGCAGTTTTATTTCTAGGCTTTACCACAAGCGCCAGCTGTTGGCACGCTAATTAAAAACGTCCCGCCGGGCACCACAAAGTAGGTCTTATCCTGTTTTCGCACATTTTCCTGTTTATTTGCTTTAAAACAACAAGAAATAAAATCACAGCAGCTCATTATTTGTCTATGCCTGCGGGTTTATTTGCTCAGATGAATGAGCGATGGGAGGAAAGTGAGAAAAGGGACGTGAGCTTTTGATCTAGAAGTCCACGATGCGTCTAATGGAGCCTACAGATGGATGAAGAGCCCCCCACTCCGAGTGTCGTCTGTATTCGCCCTTTTCCAGCAGGTACTGGCGCCCCCTGTAGCTTGGATGCTCATAGAAGATCCAGGTGCCGTCCTGGACGTGGGCCGAGTGGATGTCTCGGTAGCGCCAGCGATCCTGCAGGTTGGGCATGTCTTCGCTAAACTCTATCATCTGGCCACTGAAGTCTGGGCGTTCGTAAATGCGGATCCTGTGCCTGGTGGATGGCTTGAAGATTTAAAAATAAGAATAGGTTAATAATTGAACTCCTTTAACTTTCAGCAGCTAAGACCACATTTATCCACCCTGTAAGTAGGAGGACATTTCTCACAGCGTTGCATTGCTCTTTTTGTGTGAAAATGTAACATTACAGAGGAGAAAATATACATAGTATTCTGCTACTGTGGTTGTTTCCTGAGACTTACATATCTAATGAAGCGGCAGGAACGAATGGTGTCATTGAAGCCGTTCCAGCTCTGATAGTTGGGGTACTCCCCTTTAGAGAGGATGTACTGGTAGCCCATATACTGGGGTCTCTCATAGATGACCCAGGCTCCACTCTCCACCCGAATAGAGTTACAGCGGCTGAAGTGGGAACTCAGCTCGGGACAGTCGCTGCTGCATTCATAGTAACGACCCTGGAAGTTCTTGTCCTCGTAAAAAAAGATCTGCAAGCAAGAGTGTGAATGAAAAGCTGTACAAGTAAAACAAACCGTAGAACTGTCCATATCTCTATGGACAAGGACGCTAAAATAACTGTTTTGACAGAGAATTTGAGTTCTACATTACAGACACTGATCTCAGGAGTTTATAGTACTAACCCAGAGTAAATCAGGATAACTACTGAACTTTCACTTTTTTTGTGCTGCTCCCTTGTGGCTAAAAATGAAATAATTCCTCTTTAAGGTTTTTTTCTGGGTTACCATCAATATTTATTTGTGCAGAAACATTCATGCACTTCAGGTTATAACTGACAAAATCCTCACACTAACACACTAATATTTGACAGGACATCAGCTCAACTCTATTTAGCAAGAAGCAATCCACCCACCGCTTAGCGTGAGGTCATTACGATATCATGTCGGGCAGTTACGGTGCTTACCTTCCCTGTGCGCTCCATAATCGCCTCGAGTTCCTAATCACCCAATCAAATTCAAGCCCCTCATACACACTGCATCGCCGGAGGTCGACTTTTAAATAAAGGCTGATGAACTACATTGCCAGGGGAATCATTGTCATTCAAATGAGCTCTCCATTAACATCGGCACATTAGCTGATTCTGCAATTGTTTTAGCACATGGCCTTTATATGTGTCGATGCAGAAATTTTGACTGGATGCTGTTTAACTCTAGAAAAAGATTTGGTTAAGAACTAATGAATAATGTTGCTGAAAAATCACTTCTTCATTCATGTCACCTCCCATATGGTTGCTGTTAGCTTAATATTTATGGAAATATTGTTTCAGCATGTAATGTTGTGTTTTTGAATTTCATGTTACATTATATTACATAACATAAACTGTTTATCTGTTTCTCTGTTATTGGTTTTTATCCTCTTGTTTATTATTGTACCTGAAACTGTAAGTTTCTTTGAAATTCTTCTATAGCCTTCCCCTCTGAACACAATTCACTAATAGAATATATAGATATCAAATATTTATAAATATAAACCATCGACCATTAAACCATGTTATAAATATTAAATAATGAACTGTTGTGTGTATCATTTATATAAAGAATAAAAAGCTTGGAGATAAAAACAAATAAGCAGAGCATTTATATATTTCTTTTGTTTAATGCAAGTGCACACATAACGTTCATGTGAGTTTATATACTGGTGCAAATTTTAACCAGTTTTCTGAACGTCCTTATAGTCATTTTACTATGATTTAAAATGACTTTCACTATTTAAACATTACATGTGTCCAGTTTTAATCAATATTTATTATTTCTAGTCTTAATCTCAATAAAGTCTAAATTAGATTTTTTAAATGCTTGTGATTAAATTAATACAGTACTGAGTGAAAAGGATCATGGGTAATAAATGACAACCAATGTTTAATGTTCTATCATGACTTTATTTTAAGTATGTTTAGCCATTTTCCTTGTTTTTATTTGTATTTTTTTTCAAAGATTTTGTCAGTGGCTACTGCTCTTTAACCCGGCGGATGGATCCAACGTTGGGCTGCATGCCCCCCCACTCAGCATACCGCCTGTATTCGCCCCTCTCAAGCAGGTACTGGCGCCCCCTGTAGTTTGGGTGCTCATAGAAGATCCAGGCTCCTTCGAACACCTTGCAAGAGTGGACATTGTGGTTTTTCCAGTGCTCGGGGAAGGCAGGCAAGTTGTCTCCCATCTCCATCGACTGGCCTTCAAAGTTTGGCTTTTCCCAAACTTTCAGCCTCCATGAATTCCCCACCTGGAAGGAACCAATGAAAGATGCTAAAAATGGGAATGTTTGCATTGTTGGTTTCTTACTGTGCTATATTGTGAATTGATTACGCACCATGCACACACATATATAGTCACCTACATTTCTAATAATTCGACAGGACCTGATGGAATCGTTGATACCTAGCCAGTACTGGTAGTCTGGATACTCTCCTGGCCTTAGCACGTACTGGTAGCCCATGTAGTTTGGTCTTTCATAGACTACCCAGAGTCCTCCCTCTACTCTGATGGAGTTGCAGCGGAGGAAGTAGCTGTGCAGGTCACTGGAATCATTGTCACACTCGTGGGACTGACCCTGGAAGTTTTTGTCCTCGTAAAAGACGATCTGAGAAAACAAGTTTTGAAGAAACGTTGCATTCAACGAACTCTAGGAAGTGGCTGTTATGATAACACAAACACATTTTGTACTCATTTATGTCAAAATACAGTATAAGCATGACATCATATAGCCACAAACATGCGCCTGTCTAAAACATGCAGTACCTTCTCCATTGCCGATATCAACAGGTTTGATGTGATATAAAACATTAAAGCAGCCACCTCCTATATTCACTTTATACAGAACATGGACAATAAAACTAAGCACATGGCTTGCTTTCTGTGACCTGGATTATTCAATCACTGATTCAAATATTTATCCAGGCTTATCACATTGTTCTGAAGCACTGAATCCTGTTTCCCTAAACAATGCAAACGCACGGTGCAAAGCATCCCAAAGCCAACAGAGCGTGCTGACAAAAACAAGGGCACTGCAGGACAGTTGGTTTGATATGAAACGCTTTGAGCTGAGTCAGTGACACAGCAGGAAGGCACCAGAGACTTTGCAGGAGATATTCATACACAACTTATTCATATTATAACAAGTAAGCAGTAATTTGATTGATCATTTACCCCTGCTGATTGGCATTCCTTTCCACGATAAACAAGCTGATTCCATGCACTGTTGATGATGCAGGGCGATGATGCAAAACTCCCACTGGAAACAATGCATGACGACACGAGCGTGGTCTTCAGCACGACACTGTGGTGAAGGTTAGGTAATGTTTAGGAAACAGGCCGGATCACGGTTAAAAGAAACCAACACAAACAAAAGGTGATCTCCCGTTCCGACCCTGTTATTAATCTGAACTCCACACTTAGTCATTTCCACGCAAACAAATGTTATTTTGATAAACTTCCTTTTCTTTATTGAATCATCAAGGCAGAATGTCCTTTTAAATGTAACAAGCAGATTGCCACAGCTTATACGAACATTCATGCTCCCCAGGGGATGAACTCCCCACACGATGACCTTCACCTTTAAATCTGACACCATTAATAAGACCGCTGTTGTTACTGAAGAATGATCCAGATTCTTAAAAGAACGACAGCAATGTTTTAAGTATTGCTCTTTATTCATTATTTAAAGGTACCCAACATTAAATCATCAGTACTGAATTACCTTCAGCAGTGAAACTAGTAGCTTTGTCATTGTTGCTCGGTTCTCTTGTTTCTTTGCCAGTTGAGAGAAATATGACTTCCTGCTAAAAACCAAGATCAGGATTCTCAGCCCGTGAATAGAAGTGCACATTTTTCTTTGATAACATGATATGTATGTAATTACATATATATGTATATGATATATATATGACATGGCATGGTTGCAGTGTTGTATTTATTGATTTCTAAACTTTGTGAAACTGCAACACAAAAACTTAAGTCTTCAAAAGACGTCTTTAAAAATGAACTGACTTAATAGTTCTACTTGGCTTTTATTGTTGTTTTCATTCTTCAAAGATAGGTACTGTTTACTCTATTTTTTTCTAATCTAGCATTATGTTGTGCATTTTACTTGGAAAATTGTTCTATTATTGGTATTTCACTTGCATCTGTATGTACCAACTTTGTCAAGCGTTTTGAAATTGTGCTTAAGTTCTCTATATAATCTCTATATAATCTTTTAGATTTTATACATAATAATGTCATAAAAGTCAATTGTGTTTTTATTTTAGATCTTCAAAAGTTTGACCTCTGACCTTAAAAAACATCTTAAACTCTATTAGCGACTGGAGCTACTGCAACCTTCCACATCGAGCTTGAGGCACATTTGATGAAATCCACAAGGACAAAGTCAGTTTGCTCAAGTCATTTCTAAGTCATTTATTGATTGTCATGTGCATCACTTTCTGATTATGACTGTTAATCAAAACTCTGTGATCCTGCGGAAAGAGCCGACGCCAGGTGAAGACGCGCCCCAGTCGCTGTGCTGCCGGTACTCGCCCCGCTCCAGGAGGTACTGGTGCCCACGGTAGTTGGGGAGGTCGTAGAATATCCAGGCACCATCAGTCACCACGCAGGAGTAGGCCTCGCGCATCTTGTAGGTATCGTAAACCGAAGGGCAGTCGTCAGAACACTCCACCATCTGCCCACCAAAGTCCGGCCTCTCGTACAGCCTCAGCTTCCACGCGCTACCGTAGACCTGCAAGCACAAGCAAAGCACAGTGTGCTCGGTGCAGACTTACAGTGCCAATGTTGGAGCAGCGTTTCTATTTTACGGCAGGGTTGCAGGGTTTCACTCTAGGCTATCAGCTCACATGGACATACATTTTTATTACGTAATGTATTATGTAATCTCTTCAACAGCTGGTCTTTGACTGCTGTTGCATTGTCAATAAGACTGATTTAAAACACAGACTGATTAAATCAAAACAATGAGCTTAAAGAGGCTAAAATGATCCATCAAATTGATAGAAATTACACCACTTCTGACAATTTTAATCAATTTTTTTTTCTTTTTAATAAAAAGCTAAAAGTTGCTGCCAATCGTGCTTCCCATTGTCTGCTTGTTTAGTCTGCTGGCTTAACAGTGAGCACCCAGCCTGGACTGGTGCCCTTGTACAATGCTGTCCTGCAGGGACTACCCAAACACTTTTCCAGAAGCAGTCTATGTGAAACCTCTGTTGCATTTTGTGGCTGAAGGAGCTTGGAAAAAAAATGGGGAACTTACATTTTTGACTGTACGGCAGGATTTGACATTGTCGTTGAAGGCCATCCACTGCTGGTTGTCGGCGTACTCCCCTGGGCTGAGGACGTACTGGAAACCTTTGTAGCTGGGTTTCTCATAGATGACCCACACGCCGCTCTCCACTCGGATGGAGCTGCAGCGGTTGAAGTATGTGTGCAGGTCGGCGCAGTCGCTGCTGCAGTTGTAGCAGCGACCCTGGAATTTCTTCTCCTCAAAAAATGTGATCTGTGGAAAACGTAAGCATTTAATAAACCCAGGAGGAGGAAGAGTCTTTAAACGCACACTGATCACAACAGGCCTTAGCTTACCTTCCCCATTTGGATGCACTGTAGACCTCATTCTTTGCTGCAGCCCCATCAAAGTATTTAACGATAAACAAAATGTGCAGAGTGTGGCAAGTCTTTGATACCCAAATGAGGTAGATTTACATATCAGCAAAATAGCTTGGAGCCGTTTGATTTGGCTTTGTTCTGGCCTGATGATGGCTCTGTATCAAACACATGCTGGAACAGTGAAGGCAGAGGGTCAGTGTTAGACTGTTAGAGACAGAAATGATCTAACACTGTTGAATAATAACTCCCTGTTTTTTAAATGAAGGCATTATTGTAAATTTAGGTATTACGGCAAACAACCTAAGTGCACATATAACTAAAATATTTTCTATTTTTCATCCTATAGGAAACAAAAATTCTGCCTCAGGCAGGATTTACTGGTTTAGGTGTATGCAGATAGACTCAAAAATGTCCTTTGGACTACTGTTGCAAATATAAATTGCATACATTAAGACCTGTTTTGTGCAATTTAAAGTGTTTACATTATAGGAATCCATGGAATATTACATCTTTCTATCTAGTTTTTATTAAACAGATTAGACCTTTTCTTTAATGATGATAATCTATATACTAAATGCATTAGAGTGATATCAGTGGCCCACTGAACAGTGTGATGTCAGAAATGGGCATTGCATTATTTAGTTATTTATTTGTGCCGGTGTTACATACTTCCAGTCTTTTTGCTTTTGATGGTGATCAGCTAATAAGAGTAGATAGTGTTTGAGAACATAAGGAGCTGCATATACAATCATAACTGTTTGGTTAAGTCCCTTAGGAACCTTCAGATTATATATGTAACAGCTAAATAAATATCAATGCATGCAAGAAATTGATAAACTATACTATCATGCTCTGTACAATCTAACTCAAAAAAGATTTGAGATGGATGCAGAGGGGGAGTCTGCTCTCCACGAGTGGCCACAGCCAATACTTTGTCCATGTCGCCTGCATAATACACATGAGTGAACTGCCTCGTATTGTTTCTATTTTCTATCTACTGTAAGTGCTTCAGTTTTAAGGCACACACTTAATGGATCACACAGGCATAAAACAGGGTAACAACCTTTTCAAACAACTCATGTCCTTCATCTTTCTTTTCCTAAACCGTCTCAAAATAAAGAGTTAAATCTTCAAACGCTCACTAAATGAGTCCTTTTTATTTGATCTCCTTGGACTGTTTTTCTTTTTCTCTTCTTCTTCTTGGGATCTCAGTCTTGGGATAAGGATGGGTTCATTCCTGTTTGGCATTGAGCATGGTTTGCTCATTACAAACCCAGTACACTTTCACATTCTTTTGATTCTGTTTTAACACGGTTCTCTGTTCATATCGTCTTTTAATTTATATGCAGCACTTTTGATGTCTGTGAATAGTGCTTTATAAGTTAATTTCACTTACTTATGGTTTACAGTTTCCATTCTTCCCAAGATCTTTGACTTTTAGACACAAATAGGTGTTTTATGAGAACGTAGTTGTGAGATTACACTGCTAAAATAAAACTAGATGATCTAACTCTCTCGGTATTCAAAATTCCTTATTATTTCTCTTTGGGATTTCTTTCCTAATAGTAAATCCTCTCTCAAATACAGAGAGCATCTATAAATGCAGTTAATCTTCAAAACATTTCATAAGATAACATAAGATTACTTACAACGGAATTTTGAATTATCGGTATTCACATTAGAAAAAAACAGGGATGTATCTGGATGGGATTTCAGCATGCTTTATTATTCTGCACAGTACATTTGGAGTGTTTGACTTTGAGTTAACAGGAGTCCATAATGCGCCTGATGGAGCTGAACTTTGTGATGTTGCTCCCCATCTCTCGGAGGTTCCTGTACTCTCCTGGCCTGAGGTACAGCATCCTGCCTCTGAAGCTGGGCTGCTCGAACATCAGCCAGTGGCCGTCCATCACGTTGCAGGACTGGCAGTCAGACATGTGAAAACGATCCATGATGTTGTCGCAGTCGTCGCTCAGCTCGTACATCTGGCCTCCGAAGTTTTCCCTCTCGTAGATCCTCATTCGGAAGGGGCCTCGGTGCTGTGGATGAAGAAGCACAATGACTGTGTCCTGTAAGTCTATGAAATATAGCTGTAACTGACAATGTCAATCTAAAACTACATCTTGGACAACATAAAGTAGCGATATTAAAACATTTTACTATATAAAATTTGCATAAATGGACATTTTAAAACTAAAACCGCTTTAAACTATGTTTTAATGTTTCCCTCCATCCATTCCTCTGCTCTGAAGAGATTAAGCGTTTATGATACCAAAACTTTTGCCTCTTCATTTTATAATACCAGATCCATGGGATCTGAAAGTTTTATTCTAAACTCTTATCATTCTACCTTGGTGAATGTATCCTGGAGAAAACCTGAACAGGATGGTTAAAGAAGGCTGGGAAATATGGATGACTTCTAGTGAGCGAATCCCGACATTGTAATATTATACATGCAGAAAGGTAGGACTGAACAGCTAGACTCAGTTTTTATTTCAATATTTTTCACAATTACTTAAAAATTTTCTCCTGCATGCAGGAGGGCAGCCTTTGTGCTCAGACAAATGTTGACTAGATGGCTGGTTTTTTTTTTTGTTGCTTTTATTATCACTGGCCTTCTAGGTCCACATATTTAAAAAGTCTCTCTCTTGTCCTTTCTGTCGTGGCTGGACCCTGAATGCAGCTCAATGTCATCCACCTACCGTGGGGATCATGCGACAGGATCTTATGCAGTCGCTCATGCTCATCCCCATCAGGCGCTGGTTGTCTGGGTATTCGCCTCTCCTCACCAGCATCTGATGGCCCATGAAGTTGGACTTCTCGTAGACCATGAAGAGGCCACTCTCCACCCTGCAGGAGTTACACCTGCTAAGGTAGGACGTGAGCTCTGGGCAGTCACTGCTGGTTTCATAGGAGCGACCCTGGAAGTTCCGATCTTCATAGAAAATTATCTGCAAAGGAGAAAAACAGGTGAAGTATACACAAATAAGCAACCGGTAAACAGCTATTTTGATGTTTGTTATTACGAACTTGTGACGTTTAACTTTAAAAACTTCCTAATGTTATTAGCCAAGTTTCACTTACCCTCCCCATGGTCATGGTAATCTCAGATACATCTCATCAACATCGACCCTTTTCCCTTTTTATACATTGCACAGCTTGTGCTGAAACCTTTGAGTCATCACTCTATATTGTGGCACAGCAGCACTATAGCGTGGCAGACTGTATGTCCGATTCTGCAAATAGGTATTGTGATAGAAATTTGGGATTTATGCTCCCTTCCAGCAACTTCTACTATTGCATTCATCTCTCTTCTGTAATAATCTATGTAGTAGGAACATCAGATCTGTAGATGAGACTGAATGTTGTGTAACAATAACAGTATTAAACAAACTCTATTGAGGTGTACTGTGAAATGTGAATGCTGTGCCACGTGAACCTCGTGATGAGTCAGGATGTTTCACACAAAGCTGTGGAAGGTGGTCTCAGGCTCATACTGTATATAAAAGTGGCACGGGTTGGCATCAGTTGGAAAAAAACCAAACCGTCACCATGGGCAGGGTAATACTTCTCATTTGCTTGTATGGTGCTAAAGAAAAATCTTACAATACTGAACAATTAAGACTTGTGGAAACATCCCAAGAGGGTTAGAAATGCAAAGCAAGCCCATCCAAATATGAAATCGCCGCTCTGTGGCGCTGTCAGCTTACCATCTCTTTCCTGTTTATTTTCTGCAGATCATTTTCTATGAGGAGAGGAACTTCCAGGGTCGCTCCTATGAGTGCAGCAGTGACTGCTCCGACATCCACATGCACCTGAACCGCTGCAACTCCTGCAGAGTAGACAGCGGGTGCTTCGTGGTGTACGACCGCCCCAACTTCATGGGTAATCAGGTCTTCTTGAGGAGAGGCGAGTACTCTGATTTCCAGCGTATGGGGGGCATGACTGGCATGACGATGATGGATACCATTCGCTCCTGTCGCATGATCCCCATGGTAAGACATGTTGGTGGTTGTACATGGTCTGTGTCGCTTCACGTGGGGATTGCGCAGACGATCCAAAGTCCAAAGAGGTAGTTGTTAGGTCAGCTGGACCTGGGACAGACCGCATTTCTCATGTTTCATGTCTTTTTTTCCCGCTTCATTAGCACAGAGGACAGTTCAGGATGAGGATCTATGAAAGAGAGAACTTTGGAGGCCAGATGCACGAGCTGATGGATGACAGCGAGTCCCTCCAGGAGCGCTTTTATATGTCTGACTGCCAGTCCTGCAACGTGCTGGAAGGCCACTGGCTGATGTTCGAGCAGCCCAACTTCAGAGGGCGCATGATGTACGTGAGGCCAGGAGAGTACAGGAACCTCCGAGACATGGGAGTGAGCAACATAATGAAAATCAGCTCCATCAGACGCATAATGGAAATGTGCTGATTGTCAGTCCCTTCACAAGAAACTCTGGGAGAAAAATAAAAAAAAACCTAAATATTTTTGAAGTATCTCTTTTGCTTCATGTGTGGAGTCAGAGATGCAAACTTCATGCTTTATTTTCCTTTAAGATAAACTCGTACGTTTATCGTAAACTTACAGCACATTCAACAAAATACTAAATACCATCACAACTATAAAGTTTCACACCAGCTGACTCTAAATGTCTAGTTTAGAGGTTATGGAGCAAAGCTCTCCTGTTGCTCTCAGTTAGAGATAACTGATGTGGACACAAAGATAATATATGTAAATATCATTTGTAATACAGTACATCACAGCATCACCGAGCGACTTCATTGCTCAGTTTTAATTGGGTATTGGCTATAATCAACATATCAATCAAAATATTATTACAGCTACGAGAAAAATAAACTTTCCAAAGCACTCTATGCAATCCTGTGAAAAACAAAGTACACCCCATGATTCAGTAGCAGAACCAACTTTAGTGGCAATAACTTGAAGTAATGGTTTTCTGTATGACTTTATCAGTCTCTGGCATCATTGTGAAGAAATTTTGAGCCACTCTTCTTATAAGTGCATTGTTCTCTCAATGTCACACATTTTCATCAGGTTAAGGTCTGAACTTTGGGCCCTTGCAACACCTTCATTCTTTCCTTTTTCAGCCACTCGGCTGTACATTTACAGATCGCTGGTCCTCGTGTACTAATATATGAAATTGCTTTTATCCTGTGCAAAACAAAAAAGAGTTTCCATGTAAATGTACTTTCAGTTTTAGGACACATGTGAACTGGTCACTATAAGTTTACCTTGAGATGATTTGGAGAAAGTGGTGACTGTGATGTAGGAGAGAAGCGAGAGAAACCTAAATATTAGTGTCAGAAGTCCAAAGAGTAACCCAGAGATGGGACAGCTTTCCAAAGCGTGTCCACAGGACTGGTGATCATTTATGAATAAGTAAAAAGCCTTGGGTTCTGGGTTTGGGTTTAATCCTGATAAATCATTGATGATTCACACTGAGACTTGTGCATATGCACTGTTAATAAATAAGGGCCATTGTTCTCATGGATGACACCTTTCGCAGTCAGACACATGGACTCACATTTGGCCTATAGAGAAGTTAATGTTCAATTCAATGACTGCAAGTTGGCCAGCCCTGTAGCTGCGAAACACTCAAACCTTGACAGTTTGTTTGAGATGTTTGTGCCAATATACTATGTTTGGGTTTTGTCACACGTGTGCATTATGTCTTAAACATTTCCACTTTGGGAGATGCTTAAGCCATACTTGTTCAGTGTTTGTCTAATTGAACTTTAGCATTTAACATGCTAACTGAAGCCTGTAGAGTCTGAGATGTAGCTACTTGGCTTTTTGCAGTTTCTCTGAGCATTGCACGGTCTGACCTGGGGGTGAATTTGTTGGGATGTCCACTCCTGGGAAAACTGTGGCATTGTGTTATCACAAGCCTGAATGCTCCAGACCAGCAAAGTGTCAAAATCTCTGCTTTTGCAGAAGTGGTCACACTCTGCTGATCAGTTAATCAAGTGTAACTGATCATCAGCACTTGGCTGCTGCTTACCCGCTTAATTCCTACAGAAGAAGTAAGGGTGCACTTAGTTACAGGACTCTGTGCCGTCCTGTGAAAACGTCCTTTTTCACATGACTGTTGTCACTCAGGTTGTCCCTCAGTCTCCAGCAATCACTGACAACTGTGAAAACACGATTAAGATTATATTGTTTCTTCATCCTCTGATAGCTGTGTAGACTCAGACCATCACCCTGAATTGAATAAGCAGTGAGAAGAGTGGATGGATACTATTCTATTGTTTCAGTCTCACAATAAAACTAAATGCAAAGTCTGTCCTGTTTATGGTGTGGAGAAAAAAAAAGAAATGTAACAAATGCAGCGTGAAGTGAGTTGAGAACTGCACATTTTGTCTTTCAAATATTACATAAGAAAATCAAAGCTTTTGTTAATCTTCCAACACTATTATTTTAATGCTCTACAAATATAAATGTGTCCTATAGTGAAAAAAATGTTTGCGCTGTCACCGTTAAATCTGCACCGCTACATGTTAAAGCTCAGTAATTGCAGTGTTCACAGTTTGATGTGTAGTACAGTAGAGACTGATGAGCTGACTCAGTGATTTCGTACAACTGAGGCAGATTCCTTTGATGTCACATGATGCATAAAAGGCAGCGCGCCAGTGAGAACAACAACAGCAATCAAATCGTGCGACCATGAGTGGAAAGGTAATGCAGGGTACAGATCCCTGCAGCAGCTAGTGTGGGACACTGAACTCTATATACACTGTGTCAAACTCGATAGTATTTTTATTCTGTAACTTCTGCCGTGCAGCACTGTCTGATGTGACTTACTCTTATAATAACCTCAGACGCTTTGAACACTCTCTCCATGGAAATAGTCTCACACAAACACAATTTGTGTCTTTTTCTCTAGATCATCTTCTTCGAGGAGAGTAACTTCCAAGGCCGCTCTTTTGAGTGCGTCAGCGACTGCTCGGAGATTGCCTCTCACCTCAGCCAATGCAACTCCTGCAGGGTGGAGAGCGGGACATTCATAGTCTATAACCAGCCCGACTTCATGGGCCAGCAGTACCTCCTGACCAGGGGAGAATATCCCGAATGCACCAATACCTTCGGCTTCAACGACTGCATTCAGTCCTGCCGCATTGTCCCTGCGGTAAATATGAGTATAATATAATCATCTTGTAAAGACGAGGACAGTGAGAAATGTAAAGGATCAGTCTGATGAATTCATGTGTAACCCATTAGATGAGACGCTCGACTTCCTTGTCTGAAGCAGAGGACATATGTTTTGTATATGTCCAGCAGATGGCTTCTATAACGCAGCACGGTGTGATGTGTTACTCTCGTGATAATCACAGAAGCCTTGAACATTTTATCTCTGGAAATTATTTGTCCAGGAACACAGTTTATGTTTCTATAAAGCAATCTTTCCACAAATGTGAATGTAGCCGAGCACAGTCGTTAAAACCATGGAGAACGTGCATTAAGTTACCAAACAGTCTAAACTGGAGCTAAAAAAAAATGGATTGTTTTTGTCATACTCCAGTTATTAGCCATGAATTAACATTTTGCATCAAAGCTGTTTTATGTGTAGATTCTATAGATTCCCACATGACACAGCAGCACACACATTCTTCAACAAAGTTAGCATATTATATATTATTTCCATTTCTTTTCCAAGCCTAAAGCAATGTTTGGGTACATTAGCATTAGCATTAGCTGGCTACATTTTTCTAACAGCACAACGACGATTTCATTCCTTTAAAAAAAACTTTTTTTTTAAAAACTTTTACAGCACAAGGGACCCTTTAAGATGAGGATCTATGAAAGACCAAACTTTGAAGGCCACATGCACGAACTGACAGATGACTGCAACTCCATCCAGGATAACTATCACATGTCGAGCATGCAGTCCTGCAACGTGATGGAGGGCTACTGGTTGATGTTTGAACAAGCGAATTATGAGGGCCGGATGATTTTTCTGAAGCCAGGAGAGTACAGGAACCTCAGAGAAATCGGCAGCAATGACATAAAGTTCAATTCAATCAGACGTATCACAGAATCTTAACTGTCCCATGACTTTTATTTGGCTGAAAGGTTTTGCAGATGCTTTGTCGTATTAATATTAACAAATTGCCAAAGGCAAAAAGAGGAAGCTTTGTTTTTATCCTGAAACTGTGACTTGTGCATTGTTTGAATGTAGTTTCAGCTGTAATGTATAATTTACCTTGAATTGACTTCTTTTACTGTGTGGTGCGCACAATAAATAGACTGGACGCATATCTGTGTAAGTTATTTTTCAACTGAATCCTCAATCAAAATAAATTACCGATGTACCCAATCATATACTGTATATATATTCACAGTTCACATATTAATTAGCTCCAAATCTTTAAACCCACTTAAATAGATACATTATAATTTTGTAACAACCTAAAAAAAAAGGGCAAACCAGTTTAATATATTGAATAATCAGTCATTAACACCATTTGGCTTTATTTTTTTTATATTTCTGGTAGAAGAATTGCTCTCATTTTAATAATATACAAGTTTACATACAATAATGTCATTCCCTACTTTATTAACCTTTAGCCAAATAAAAACATCATCTATTTTTCACTTTTTACTGTACTGGATAACTGTATTAGGATTATACATTAACATGTACATTAACGTTTCTTCTTAATTTCCTTGAGTTTTTGTTTGATAGAAGGGAAAGTATATTATAAGGCTTAAATTTTGATAGACCCATTGTTTACTGACAAATTTATAGCAGTAATGTTACTATAGCAAAGCAATCTGACTGAACAAGCTAAACCCTACATGAAAAAGATCAAGTGTTGCACTTTTAGCTAATGTGGGTTTTTACTGCAATAAAACTTTATAGAAATATGTTGTATAGAATGCATGCTGTACAGCTCAGATATACAGGTGAATATAATCGTGCTTTAAATTAGGCAATAATCTGCAGTATCCACATTGACTATTATGTAAATAAATTCTTTGTCATATAATAAGCACAGAATTTGAAAATCCTAACAATACAGATTTAAAAATATCAATGCGTTAATAATAGCACGTTATACTTGATGCTGTACCTCCGTTGCTTTAAATAACCATGCCGTATTAAAATCACACTCCAGAGCTTGGTCCACACAACGTATCAGAAAAAGCTGATAAGCACAACAAACAAGAGGTCATTTAAAACAACTTCTTTGCTGACATAAAAAAAAAAAGGTGCTTGAATTGTTGGGCCTATAAAAGGCTGCCGCCACTTTGCACAAAGGTGCGGCAGTGGCTGCTGAAAGTAGTACCATGTGAAAGATGTTTACTGCAGCTTTTTTTTTTGCAACATCTTTGCTATTTGCATTAAAACTGATAAATCTAATTATATGTAATGTGTGAAATGTGTACTCTAACACACCTGAATGTAAGTTGGTGTTATATCTACATATTATGTTTCACCATTCCAGTCCAATCACTGTATACGTTTGGGGATTTATTGACAGCAGTTGTTGGTATTTTTAGTTCAGTTGTGGGTTTTATGTGTAGGCCATTAAACAAATACAAGGGGGTAGCTTCGGCTCAGAAAAAAAAAGCTGATTTGCACTGCAGACCTCACCAAACAAAGCACAAGAAAAAAAAAAATGTTCTGTGTGAAAAAGCTGACCAGCCCAGTCATTGTTCTCAGTCACAATGGCACAGGTCATCCATGGGTTATAAAGGCAGCCTGGAGCCCACGGCTGCTGCTACAGTGTGACAAAAGTTAGCCGACACAATGGGTAAGGTAAGGCTACCTTTTTAAAAAAAAAAATCCTGTTCCTTTTGTGCTTCTGCATACCTGCATGGACTATCCATCGAAAACCAGTGACGCAGAATCACTTCACATGTGGTATATTTAGCAAAATTTCCCTAATTTAATCAAGCATGCATCTAATTTGCCAAAAATCCCTGAATGGAACTTCTTTCAGATCATTTTCTACGAGGACAGGAACTTCGAAGGTCGCTCTTATGAGTGCAGCAGCGAGTGCGCTGACCTACATTCCCACTTTAGTCGCTGCAACTCCATCAGAGTGGACAGTGGTAACTGGATGGTCTATGAGAGACCCAACTACATGGGCTACCAGTACTTCCTGAGGAAGGGCGAATATCCAGACTACCAGCGCTGGATGGGATTCAACGACTGCGTGAGATCCTGTCGTATGATCCCTATGGTAAGCCTCAGTTGGGCGTTTTGGTATTAAACGGTTCCACTGATCTGCAGGCCAATAATTCTCGTCATCATTTCTGCAGCACCAAGGCACTCACAGACTGATGGTCTACGAGCGCCCAGAATTTGGAGGACAGATGATGGAGCTGACTGATGACTGCCCGTCCCTGTATGAACGCTTCCATTTCAATGACATCTACTCCTGCAATGTAATGGATGGCTACTGGATCTTCTACGAGCATCCTCATTACAGGGGACGCCAGTACCTGATACATCCTGGTGAATACAGGAGGTTTCATGAGTGGGGAGGCATGAGTCCCAGGGTTGGATCCATCAGACGCATCATTATGTGAGAGAGCTGATGTGAGACATTTTATGACAAATATTTTAAAAAGTACTACCAATAAATCGAACTAAAGACCAGAGTGGTGTCAGCTGGTTTTTTTTTTTTTTTCTTTTTTGTTTCTTTTTGTCCCGGTTGCTTGAACTTTTTAGAGTCGTCTGGAATATTCAAAGACCGATTTCTTCTCATTACCTCTGGAGAAAGCAGCATGAAATGGTGATGGTCTGAATCAACACAAACATTTCTTGTCAAACTATTCTATTACAAGTAGTTTAAATGTTACAGCAAAACAATTTTTTAAAAATCAAGGCCATATTCTTTTGGATAAAGACATAAACTCACGCAGTTTAAGCCCAGCATGTTTATTGAGAACAGACAAAGGAACAAGGTTCAGAAGGTTTTAATTAAAGTCGGTGATTCGCCTGAGAGAGCCGATCCTTGGACTCGCACCGCCCCAGTCACTGTATCTGCGGTATTCGCCAGGTCTCAGGTAGTAGGTCCTCCCCCTGTAGTTGGGCTGGTCGTACAGCAGCCAGTGGCCGTCTACCACATTGCACGAGTTAATGTCAGACATACGGAAGCGGTCCTGGACGTTGGGGCAATCGTCGCTCACCTCCTGCATTTGGCCGGCCATATCTGGACGCTCGTACAACTTGATTTTGTAGGAGCCACGGTGCTGCAGGACAATGTTTATAAGTCAGACACTATGGAAGTGTAAAACAGTCCATCTAAGACAATCTAATGGAAATACACCCTTAACCCAAAAAAGTTCTTCAGTTTATGTTTCTTTTGTGGAGCAGGGATGATCCCAGTATCCCCTGAGCCAAACGGATGTGGGGAACCAAATATGATGAAGGTTTCAGTCAAACATTGGCTGTCAAGGATTCACAGTTGTCTAATAATAATGACAGTTCTTTTAAAAAGTTTGCGTTGGAGTTTCTACCCGTTGATCCAAGTCAGCCTTTATTTTACTTTAGCTTCTTCCGTTTTGTTCCTTCATTTGACTTATAATAATCTATTGAACACATTCGCGTCTTCTTTCTTATACCTTGTTTTTTATACTCCAATAATTCAACATGCCCACTTCTAAATAATATTAACTCATTGCATCTTTAATACAATCGTATGCTTACCATGGGAATCATCCGACAAGAGCGAATGCAGTCATTGATTCCGATCATGCGCTGGTTGTCGGAGTACTCCCCCCTGCGCAGGAAGTACTGGTGGCCCAGATAGTGGGGTCTGTCATAAACCATGAAACAGCCGCTCTCCACCCGGATGGAGTTGCAGCGGTTGAAGTAGGGGTGCAGGTCAGCACAATCGCTCATGCACTCATGGTGCCGACCCTGGAAATTTCTGTCCTCGTAGAATATGATCTGCAAACACATGTCACAGCATTGAAGAATTTTTAACTCCTATTTCGTTCAAGCATCTATCTCAAGCCTAACGTTTTGCTTTGGTTTTTAATTCTGTATTTTCAACAACACATGATAAACTTACCTTTCCCATTGTTATTTTAGTGGGGGCCCGACTGATGCTCAATAGATGCCCTCTGTGCTGCTGTCCTTTTATATAAAGTAGCTGTGTGATGGCACAGCATAAAGTATTGTCATCCAAATAGGTTTTATAAAACAAATCTGGTTATGTATAGCGACGCGCCGCGGTGTGATGATGAGTTATTGTTGTCCACTTTTCACACGTTCATCACTATTGATCAAAACACCATAGTTTGCTAGTGACCCACGGGTCAGTGATCACATTATGTGCAAAACAACTGCGTCCTTCTCATTCAAATAGATTCCTAACTGTACAAATGCCAGGGCCACAACAAGTCTTTTTCCTGAATTTTGTCATTCAGGGATCCTGGATGGCTCTGAGGCTCCAAAAGCTACACTTGCTTGTTTGTACCTCAGGCTGTTTTAGCCAATTAATATTTTCTACAATGAAAATGATGAAATCTTGTTTATCTTGTTATAAACTTGTTGTAAACTTGTTATTATTTGTAGTTATAGTAGTAGTATTTAGTATTATTTTGTTTGTTATGTGTGTACTTTTTTCCATCTGCTGCTGTGATACAAGAATTTCCCTTAGGGGATCAATAAAGTATCTTCTATTCTATTCTAAACCTACCTTTAGTGTTTTTAATTTGTTTTTGAATAGATTTTTTATTTACCCAGCCATACTCGCATTACCACAGAACCATTGTGACCCTGAGTGAAACGGAACAAATGTTAGTGCTAAATAGCAAATATAAATACACTAAAGCCTCTATTGAAATGGTGAACGTCAGTATTTGTGTTTGTATTGACATCAGCGTTGCTGCAGTGCCTAAGCCATCTTTGTATATATTTCAATCATTTATGGAAACAGGCTAAACTGTCTTTGAATGAATTATTCAATCTTTAGCTTTGCTGTTGTTTACTGTGGATTTTTGAATGGAGGCTTCTCACAGGAACCGCTGCCTTTTACAACCCCATTTAGGGCCTATGATAACGCATGCCTGTACGTGATGAGAACAGAATGACTAAAATCAAATCCTAAAATTTTCATGCTATGGTTCTCATTCTGTTTCCATGAAATGGTTTGTGTTGGGGCAGCTTTAGAAAGAAAACGTCAATAAAAACAGACATTTAGACGCCTGTATTTTCAATTGTCATTTGACATTTTTTATGTAAACCTGTTATTTATCAAATATTATTTGTCAGTTGATATTATTAATAAAGTTTATAGCATTATATATACACATGATATGCAGTATTGAGAACATTTTGTTTATGCGGTTTATTCACCTACATAATGGAGGGAATCCAAGTCAAAGCTTCAGTATGCCAATTTGACTATTTTCCATGTGTGGGCCTAAAAGTAACATCATAAAGTATGAAGAAGTAAAAAAAAAACAAAAGAAACTTTATTGATTCAGAGGCTGGGAGACTGTGTAGTAGTTTGTATGCAGTAGTAGGTCACTGGCACTAAGCTTGAAAAGGAGACCTTGAACGTGACGCTGTTTGCCATTTCTGGGTCACAGAAGCTATTTTAACGTTGTGCAACAGTCAATATGACATATGTGAAAGCTTACTCTCAGTTTTACAGCAGGTCGAGTAGATTTTGAAAACTGGAAAAATTCTGAAAGTGACATAAAACAGCATAATGCTACTTATGCACAGTTGACACAGACACTCGCAGCTTTTTTATAAACTTCAACCTAAGGTCACGAGACTCCATCTCTTGTTATTCTAATAAGCTGGCATTTTGTTGGCTTTGCCACTCTGCCAAGGCCTTTATCCCATTCATACACATAAAATCCCTGATTCATCAGTGCCAGACTGCTCCATTATTCAGCTCCACTTATCCCATACGGTGGCCACGTATATAATGTCTAGAGCTTTAAAAATCCTTTTGAGCATTTAAACAACTATATTGATCCCATCTGCGCTAAAGGGATGTATTCACATTTCATATTCATAATGCAAATCCTGTGTTACACACTCAATTTGAAAGATGTGGAAATTTCCTCTAAAAGGCACAAATC
>VOQK01015351.1:11199-22078 GCA_015052645.1 Benitochromis conjunctus
TTTAGGAAAGAAAAATAAAAAAAAAAAAAAAAAAAGTTTAAAAGTGATACTATGCCTCAAAATAAATACTGTAAGACGTTCGGGCCTTTTGAAACGTTTAAAAAAAAAAAAAAGCTGCATCTGAGGTTGTTGTAAGATTAGCTATGGAAATAAAATTACACTGTACACGATTATAATTGCAACAGAAGTCAAATCAACTTTTTACACATTCTGCTGCCCTATCTGAGTAATACTACATAATAAATACATAGTTTGCATAGTGTGGACAACGCAGTGGAACCACAATGGCACTTGAAATAAATATAAAGTAAGCGAGTGGAGCGACTGCTGTTAAACACAGCTGGTTTACAGGAATGGTCAAAACACATCAGTTCAGTCCAACACAGTATCAATATGGAAGAAAGTCAGTATAACCTAAAATAAGATGTATGAACCAAAAGAAGTTTCTACAAAAGTTAACTTGTAGAAAAATCGCAAACTTCCTCTGTTGTTTTCCTACGTTTTCATTTTTATCATTACCAGAAAAATCCCCAAAGCTTTAGCTCATTTTGGCCAAATGTTACAGTCAGTATTTTTGGATTGCAGGGAACAATTTAAAAAAAACAAAGGTCATTCATTTAGCTTTCATCAGCATTATGGGAATCTGAATCCGACCTTTGGTCATTTTTAGGATGACAGGGTTCAATGGCTTGACTCCAAAGGCTCATCTAGCAGCTTTACGTCACACAAACAGCTCAAACATCCCACGATTAATAGATGGTCTATTCATACGCCCTTACATTTAAAGCCATGTTACAAAGCACAAAAAGCACACTCACAGCACCTTAGACATGAATGCAGCCAATGTCAGTAAAAAAAGGCAGTGACACCAATCTGGCTCAGAGTATTTTGGATCAACATGCTTGTTGGTTTCCAACCATGCCAGTGGCAATGAGACTGCATGAGTTAAAAAATAAGAGCAGGAGATTTAAGTGACACACAAAGGCTTTTAGAGTCTGTTTACATTCAACACAAAGAAAATGAACAGTGTTTCTGGATAGGCCTCCCACAGAAAGCCTTCCGGTCAGACAAGTTAAAGCAGTGCCAGCATTTGGTATCGATTGTGGTGGAAGTGATGCACTTGGCTGAAATTTCACTTGTCTTTTTATAGCTGCTTTCTTTCACGCGCGTTCACCTACTCCTGATCTAAGCTCGAGTAACAAAGGCGATCTGACTTGGTCCTTTAAATATAAAGGAACACCGTGTTCACTGTGAAACAGTGTGATCCCAAAATTCTTTTCACAGAGTGACCGTTTAAAAAAAATGTCACACTTCTTATTAGAGAAGTCCCTTTTTCTCACCGTGATGGAGTTAACTCGTCGTAAACACTACAAGTAACAGTATCCTAGACTTGAAGATAAAAGAGCACCAGTAAATCATACGATAATGCCAGTTGAGTACACCGAAGCCACCTCAGCCCACGAGTCAGCTGGCATTTCTCAGCACACATTCGAACGGCGTTTCATCGAAGAGCAGCTCTCTCACACCGCTCTGCAAATTCATAAACTGCTGATTAGCTGTGGCGACTAAAAAAAAAAAAACAAAAAAAAAAAAAAAAAAAAAAAAAAAAAAAAAAAAAAAAAAAAAAAAAAAAGGCCCAGGCTAAGTCAGGAGGTTTCAGGCGGTCAAGGAGGGGAAGGCGCTGCTGGAAGAGCTGGTGATCGGCGTCGACAGCGTCAGTCGAATTATAAAAAAAAAAAAATCCTACAAGTCTCTTTGAAAGAAAAAAAGGAAAAGAAAGGGGGATAACTCAAAGAGGGCTAACGTTCGTAGGCAAGCCGAGCGTCATAGGTTCATTCGTAGGTGTTCGGGCCGCTTGGAGTTCATGGGGTACGCCTGCTTTTTGTAGGGACCTACACTGACGCCTGAGGGGTGCCTGATGGGAAGCGGCGCAGAAGCCTCGGTGAAGCCGCTGCTGCATGTGTCCATTTGCTCCACTGCTGAAACCTCCATGGGTTGGTCCATCGAGCTGCTAGGTGAAAGCAGAGACGGGCTGCCGGTCATTGAAGGTCCCCGGTGCCAGTTGCCCCCCCCTGCAAACTTCACCGGGCTGAGAAAGAACATATGAGATACTTCTATTAGTCTTGCGAGATGATACATTCACTTTCATATCTCAAAAGCTGTTATATGCGCCACACAGCTAGAGTCGTGAAAGAGTACACTATCCCATATTAGGACTGAAGAAGAAAAAACTTGGTTTAACAGGTTCTAAGATTATTTAAATACAACCTGAGATAAACAACAACACGACATATTACATCATGCGATTATTTTTAACAAGCAGTGTGTGGTGGTTCAGTCGTTTTTTGAACCAACTTTAGCAGCAATAACTTATGAATCTCTTTCTGTGGCTCTCTCTCACGTTGTTATGCAGGAATCTGGCCCACTCTTCATAACAACGTTGCTTTAGTTCAGTAAGACTTAGACAGTCATTTACGCACAGCTGCCTTAAGCTCTCTGCAGTCTGGACTTTGACTGGGTTATTAAAAATCACCTTTAGCGTTTTCTTTTTGAGACATTTTGATGTAGATTCCCTGATGTGTCTGGGATCACATTCCTGTGGAAGGACCCCATTTAAGCCCAGCTTTAGCTGTCAGATAGAAAGCTGCATATTTGGTACACAGGAGTTCCATAGTTGCTGCACAACAAGCCCAAATCATTATCCCTCTGCCACCGTGCTGGGCAGGTGGTTTATGGCATTACTCTCTGGTTTTTGACAGACATCTTCATTTTGGTCTTGTCTGTCCAAAGAACATTTTTCCAGAGGTTTTGTGGCGTGTACTGGATACTTCTTTGAAATCTAAGCCGTGCTGCCATGTTGTTCTTTAGAGAGAAGAGCCTTTGTCCTGGCAACCTTTCCAAACCTACTTGGGAATAATCTTTCTCACAGTAGAGTGATGGACTTGAAATTATTTGGAAATGGCCTTATAACCCTTCCAAAACTCATGGGCAGCAACAACTGCTTTCCTCCTTGGCACCGTGTTAACACACACATGAACGCTCAAGACCAGCAAACTGCCAAAACATCTGCCTTTATATTGGTGCTCAACACTTATTGATGATCAGTCAACTGCATTTGATTAGCAGCATCTGGCTAATTACTGTTTTAATGGTAACAATAAGGGTGTACCATCCACTGACTCTGCATTCTGGCTTAAGATTTTGTTAAATAAATGATAACACATCGTGCTGTTGTTCATCTGAGGTTGTATATAAATGATTTTAAGTCCTGCTAAGGACCACATACATTTTTTTATTATGTTCTTATTCATAAAATCTTAGACCTGAAAGAATGCGTACTTTCTTTCTCATGTGACAGTGTGATTAAACATACCTGAACAATTACCCCCAAAACTCAGACACTTCCCTCACCTTCCCTATCCATTTTTTTTTATTCAATTCCTCCCTTATTTAAGCTTTAATGACTTTAAAGGAAGTTACACATGATGCCTTACTGTTAGCCAAGCAAATTTAAGCAATTCACAAGGTCAGCAAGTGAGTCATCAGCATGAAGACTTGTTTTGGGAAAGCTTTTTAAATGACCAGTGCAATTCAACAGATCTGGAGACAAAAACAACATGCTGTTACCTCACAGGTGTTCTTGGGCTTCCTGGGAACTTTCGCGGTGAGCGGACCTTTGGCTCAAAGGAGAACTTCTCTTTGACATTTTCGAGCACAGATGGGGCTACATATGTGAAACCCTGGGGAAGGGGTGGAGGACAAAAACAGAAAGAGATCTAAGCCCACTTCTTCAAAGACCATCTTTCCAAAAACAACCCACAGCTGATGATGAGCAATGAAATGCTGAGTAAACCATATCATGCAATGTGGTGGAACAGTGAGTGAAGCTTCCAGGAAAACCAACAGGATTAAACCAGATGGGACGCATTAACTGATTCTCGTAAGACCTACTTGTCGAAAAGAGGAGGAAAAACAAAACAAAACAAAAAAAACAAGAAAAAACAGAAAAAACCCAGAATGTCCAGAACTAGCTGCTGTTTGCATGTTTTCAGACAACACAGAAACAGTGAGTGCACTGTTTTCTATTAAAAACTGTCTTCTTAAATTTAGCAACATCGGCTTTGCACTAAATATTTAGCTTTTTCCCTACCTTACATCATCTGACCAGCATGCATCTGTTGACTCGACCCAGATTATTAGTTGTCTTTCACATATCTTACCCTACAACATCAATACACACTCACCAACCACTTTGTCAGGTTTACCTGTCCCAACTGCTAATTAATGCACATATCTAATCAGCCAATGGCAAGGCAGCAACTCACTCATACACGCTAAACTCATACACATTGTAAAGATGACGTGTGAGGTTCAAACAGAGCATCAGAATGGGGCAGAAAGGTGATTTAAGTGACTTTAAATGTGTCATGGTTGCTGGTGCCAGATGGGCTGGTCTGAATATTTGAGAAACTGCTGATCTGCTGGGATTTTCCCACACCATCACCAGTTTACAGAGAATGGTCCAAAACAGCAAAAAATATCCAGTAAGCAACCATCCTCTGCTGAAGCCAGAGGTCAGAGAAAACTGGCCAGACTCAACCTTTAGAGCACCTTTGGGATCTGGTGAAACGAGAGTCACATCACAGATGCAGCAGCTGTGTGACGCTATCCTGTCGATGTGGGCCGGCACCTTGTTGAGTTACCATAAAGAAAGAAGTCAGCTCTGACAGTTAAAGGGAGTCCACCCCGACACTTGCAAGGTGTAACTAATGAAGTGGCCGGTGAGTGTACTTGCACTGTGCTCAGGTTTGCTACTTTGAGTGCTACTCTAAACTGAGACAATGCAAACAAGAAGTTACTGATGTACTTTCACAAAACAAGAATTTGATTCAAATCTTCAGCAAGTGCTCACATTAAAAGCAAACCAGTTGTTTGTACTTTGACTCATATCACATGAGTGAATAGATGGTGAATCATCTACGATTACTCCCTTCACAGACAGAGTAAAAGGCACTAGTTACACACCAGGAAGACTTGATTGGCACTTTCACTGAGCATAGAGTCATCAGGGCTGTCCACTGGAGTCTGACTGGTGAACTTGGAGTCAAACTGGCTGACATCATCAGCTGATTGCTGTAAATAAATAATAATAATAATAATAATAATCAGGTTAGTTAATTACCTTCCATGGCCACATAACACAGGAAATCACTGTGTAGAAGACAAACTCACCAGAAATGGTTTAAATGGAGGCTCTACTTTGCGAGCAAGGAGGTCATCCCAATTTATATGGCGGAAGAATGCATGGGCCTAGGAAACATGACAGCTGTTGTATGACAAATGTTTGGTGTCTGTGTGTGTTTTTTCAAACATATATTTCAAGCTCCATCTGATTAGAAAAAGAAAAGAAGGTGATGCCTACCTGGACTTCAGCTGCATCTCCTGGACCGCCCCCGAGTCGCAACGAGGCGTTTCTTTTCAGCAACTGCAATACAAACAAAAAAAAATCATATTTTTGGACACCAGATAAGTGTTTTTGGAAACCTGCTTATCCAGATGTTTAACGAGACACAACCCAGCACGTGAAGCGTGCGGGAGAACCAAGGCTTTAACAGCTCACCTTTTTCAGAAGGTCCCTGGCTTCTTGCGTGAGGTAAGGTGGAAGGCTGAGTTTACATTTTAAGATTTTGTCTATGGTCTTCTTTCGGTTTTCACCGGTGAACGGAGGCTAAGAAACAGCAGCAGATTGGAAACATTAGCCGAGCAGCACGATAACTCCAAGGACGCTGTTATAATCGGTTCTGGTTACTCGCATTAGTTACCGCAGTAAGAGGTCGACTGGTTTGTACTTACTGCTCCTGTCAGCATGTCGTACATGAGAGCTCCCAGACTCCACCAGTCCACAGCACGATTATGTCCACTCCTCATCAGAATCTCTGGAGCCCTGAAGAAGAAGAGGTAGAGGAGAAGGTGTGTCAAACAAGAGACATGAATGTGCTGATGTGTATGTAGCTACAATCTAAATCATCAAACTGTTTGCCATACATGTACTCGATAGTGCCGCAGAAGGTGTGGGTGACTGTTCCATCGTGGATGGACTCTTTGCATAGGCCGAAATCCGTCAGCTTCACGTGTCCTAGAAGGTGGATGCATACAGAGGACACGGTAGAAGGTTCAAAGTTGTGTTTTATAATAGTTGGATTCAAAACAAGATGATACATTTTCACAAGAAAATCTCTCAGTTAGTAAAGGACATGTATCTAGGTCAGACGTTTTCTTATCTGCCTTTAGTAAACAACTCGTCATGTTTCAGTACCGTTGTTATTGAGCATGATGTTCTCAGGTTTTAAGTCCCTGTAGATGATGCCTTTTTGGTGCAGATGACCCAGCGCCATTGAGATCTCAGCCAGGTAGAAACTGTCAACAGAAAAACAATGCAGGTCCCACATTTAGTAGAATGTATTGACATTTCTATTCATTACTGTTCTATATTTACACACATTTTCTGCCCACATTATGATGTAATGTTTACACCCCTGTGCCTTTCTGCAGTGTCTTTTTCATTATTCAAGGAATACTACTAACCCTTATTTGTTCAGCACTTTGGTTCGTGGAGTCTCCACCGTCATCTACAGACTGTGTTTATAAAACAAGTCTTACCGTTTCTGCTCAGTGTCCGAGAAACAGAGCCACCCATCTGCCTCCCATCACGCAAGTCAGTTCCTCAAACTTTAAATTCCTCCGTGTGCCGATTTCCTCGATGTGAATTATGTCGTCATGATGCTTTTTGGGCACTTATAGGCTACAGTTTAAATACGTCCGTCTGCTCCAATCAGAACACAAGCAGCTACTGTTTGTCTCTTTGTTTTATTCCTAGAAATATTTTTGCCAAACCTGTTTCTGACCAAATGTGAATCATGAGTCAACCAGAAAAAAAAAAGTAGTCACAGCACTGAGTTGTTAAGATGCCTCTTCTGTGGTTATCAGGAAAAGGTTTAACATCCTAAACGCACAATGCTGATCATGGAATATGCAAAAACATGCGAGTTAATATTTTAGTTAAAGCAAGGATGCAAATACTGTATAAAGCACCAAATCAATCTTTGCCCTGCAACGTTCAGACCTGAGCTCTTTCTGTTCAGCATGCTGGTAGTAAGGACTAATGTGAAGCATCACAGCATTACGCTCACAAGCATTAGTGTGTGGAACAAACCATATTTGAAAACACACAACTTCACACATCTGGTCAAAAACAACAAATTGTATGAATACATAAAATGTTCCTCTTAGTGATCCAGTCGTGTCATTGATCAAGCTGAGAGTAACCCAAGCTGAATCAAATCATTAAGATCTCTCTTTTTGTGGTGAAAGAGGATTAATAAGTGTTAAACTTCTACTTAGTCATGTTTGGGTACAGTGTGTGCATAATAGCTCAAGTTTGTCACACATGGTACGTAAGGATTTTTAGGGGTGATATTTACACTTTCCCTTGTTTTCACTGGACATTGGCTTTGTTCTTGATAATGAAAGCTTGCAGCTGTGTATACTATGAGCACAGTCAACCAAACTAAACCAAAAAAAGAAGACGTGTCACCCGCGTCGGCTGGAGGACTGTTGACTTTCACTTAATCGGGTGAAAGGACACACTCTCTCAGTTGAACATGGGACACACGCGCATATATACACATGTACATGTACACGGACACGGACGCACACTCCCCCCTCCCCCCCTTCCAAACGCCTTCGACGCTTACGCCCACCCGATGCAGTCAGGCAGATCTGTGTCCAGCGCCGGAAAGATGGCTGCAGGACCGGATGGCGATGTTGTTTACATCGGCTAACTCCAAACTCGATACCCCCCGTTGCAAGTCACGTGTTTTTTAAAGCTGTAAGATGGAGAGTTCTTGTTTCTCCTCCTCTCCCCTCATGTACTGTTATTTTCACTCTTTTTCTTACCATCCTACCTGTTTTCTGTCTTCTCAATATGATGTTTGTGCAATGTACGTATGGTCGGAAGGGGTCACATTTTCACTGCAGGTAACATGTATGTGTAACATTGCAAGTGACAAATAAAGGCTTGGTTGATTGATTGACTGATTGAGGGTTTGCCAGCAACAGACTAACTCACCATGCTGTGTCTTCCATGAAGATTCCCTCTCTTTCCAGCTGCATGAACAGCTCCCCGCCTACAGTTACCACATACAGAAACTCATCGTTCAAATGTATTCACACTGGAAATGAGGAGCTGCACTGATTGACTGACTGGGAATTCCTCCTCACCGCTCAGATACTCAAGGATGAGGTACAACTTTCCCCCCGTCTGGAAGGCATAGATCAGGTCAACAATGAACGGATGTTTAACCTCCTCCAAAATGTTCCTCTCGGCTTTGGTGTGGGCGGTGTCCTTCGCATTACGCACAATCATGGCCTGGCAAGGGACAGAAAAGCACAGTGCAGGGGTGTGAAACTATTTGGGCAATAAATCTTACCCCATTAGCTAGCACGAAACACATACAACATCAGCTGCAGCGGCAGAGCAGGAACCGGGACGCCAGGATGGTCGCTACAGCTAAGTCTCATTAAGCTAATAAACAGTCATTAAGCGAAGCCTCAAGCTTCGGGGAATATGACTTTCAAGGAAAGTCAGACATTATTAGCTCTGTGTCAACTGCAGAGAGGAGGCCAAGCTGAACAGAAGCAGCAGCTCTGAGGTTTCATGAGAAAAACACCCAGTGCCATTATTTTGGGTGTTTCTGGCTTCATAGCTCAGTGTAAGAGTATATCATACTCAGATGATCTGCTCAGGACTCGTAGCTATAGATAGTCGTGCTTACATATGGGTAACCCAGACATCAGCTCTCTAACACCACACAGACCAATTTTTATGAATGAGCGTGACTTGAGTACTCCTTATATCTGTTACATACAAGCGATTTTACTCACCTTCTTTAAAACTTTCATAGCAAATATCTTCCCAGAGGTGGCACCCGATACCTTCCGAACTTGAAACACCTGCAAAAACAATTAACATTGTTTAAAGACATTTAAGGAGGGTGCTACAAGGTTCATCAAATTTAATCTAAGACTAAACCGCACACAGAAAGAAATGCATTTCCTGTTTATTGGCCAGTGTATCATGAAAGACAAGCAGCAGTGTTACCTCAAATACATGCAGTACTCCCCAGCGCTCTGGTATGGACTAAGATCATAATGCCCATAATGAAACATTGATCTCACTGTGACATTGCTAGTAGATGGGTAGTGCACAGTGAGATCAGGTGAAAGTCATGGCAATGCTTGCCGCTGGGTCTGACGGTGCTGACTGAATCTATATCTTAGTTTGAATATGTTTAACTTCTGCTGACAGCATCCAGACAGATATGAAATGATTTCATAGCTAACATTATTGCTTAAGCGTGGGACTTTTGTAGCTTATTTAAGACTTTTTAACACCACCTTTTCAAAAACTACAACAAATGTACTGTCACTTATCCTTTGGCTGTGTGGTCCAGATATTTTGAATTGGAAAAATTATACATTTGAGACACTCACAAATTCACTCACTCACTATGAATTTCAAAATCATTGTCTTTATGCTTAAAAAATTAGGCTAAAATGAACCGTTCTTACTTTGTATAAGGAAAAGCTTGTGTTCTGACCCTCCGTTAAAAATACAGAGAAACTTATGCAACATGACAATGGTATCAAAACAAATGGCAAAGTGCTACATTTTTCTTTTTTCTCTTCTTCTTTTTTTTGTTAATAAAACTGTATTATCTCATAATTCTAAGTAAGTCCCAAGTTACGGAAAATGACTTTGTTGTCATCTTAGACAAAACCACTTCAGACAGAGCAAGTCATGCATCTGCTTGCTAAGTGAAAAATGTTTCCAAAATAACTAATGTGCTCTGTCATTGTCAAGCTTAGCAAAGAAACATCAGGGAAGTTCCAGAGCTCTACGTCCACAACAATAAGGCAAAACCCATAACGTGCACTCATCTTTAAAATCTCCATTTGTCTTAAGATTAGATACAATCGGGCTGCAGAGGGATTACGTTGATGCTTTATGTCTATGCGAGTAAAAGCTTCTACTTCCTTGCTTCAAGAGCTTACAGTAAAGGTGAAACTGGATTTTTTTTTTTTTTCAACCACAGGAAAAAAAATTGCTAGATATTTGTGGGAATTGGAGGACTGTTGATAAACAACAATGACACTGTAAACTATTGCCAAACTTCCCATTCCACCCACTGGAATTTCAAGACATCTGCAGTGGCCTCCCACACATACTGGTAATGTGACACCAGGTTCCAGGCTAAGAAAAATAAGTTGCATTTTACACGATTTGAAAACCAAATTGATTTTATTCATTTTTTTAATTAACGCTGTATCAAATGGATGTGAATATGAACATCTAATTTAAACCTTTTCAGACCCTAAATGTCAAGTCAAGAGACGTCAATAAAAGGAGGAGGAAAAACATCTGTCAGAGAGAAATGTAGACTTCAGAGTCTTGAGGCCTCACCTTTCCATAGCCACCTTTGCCCAAAACTTTCAGCAGCTCAAAGCATTCGGGCCTGATCTGCTCTGTTCCCTTGTTCACGCTGTTCTCTGAAATTTCAAACTTCTCACAGTCATCCATGTTACTGGCAAAACAAAGCAAAAAATAAATAAAGAAGATAAGAAAATAAAGATGAAACACAGGTTCAGAATATTTTGCACAACACTGTTAGCATTTTCCAGGACATACTGCAGAAGTATGGATGAGTGGCACAAACACTTGAGCATCAAAACAACAGTGGGTAATGGCTGGACTTTTTGTGATGCTGGCTTTATTTTATTTATTTATTTATTTATTTTTGTTGGGGGGGGGGGGGGGGGG
>VOQK01015357.1:3956-22241 GCA_015052645.1 Benitochromis conjunctus
CTCTCCTCTCAGGCATGCCGCCCGGTCGCTCTGAATCATTGGGGGATGTGAATGACATCACCAAACACAATTGTGTGCGTCTTGCAGTTATCTGCTGCCCATCACGCTGTCCCAAATTGGATAACGATGGGAGAGACTTTGTCGCAAGACTTCGGGGACAGGCGAGAGGACTGGAGCTGAAGATGGCACGTCTCAGGGGAGGATAACAGCGAGCAGAGCAGAGCTGGCAAAGGAGGGGTGGTGCTGCCTGTGACGGTGCTGGATGTGTGTAGACAGGAAGTGATGGAGGCTTCCAAAGGGCTGCATATCATCTCCCTCTCGCTCACCTTCAGTGTCGCGCTGACGCAAATGCAGAATGTGTGAACATAAACCCATATACACGGGAAATTGATTTCTTTAAAAAATCTCATCTTTTATCAGCTTTTTTCCCCCCACAGAGCTCCTCTCATGGTTTATGGTCTCTCTTTCCTCTCGCACTTTTCAGAGAGTAGTCATTTCAAACTCATACCAGATTGTGCACCGTGTATTCTTCTCTTTGCTTTTTTATTCATCAAAGGCCGGGAGGCGGAGGCACCGCTGTACCGCATGTGCTCCTAATGCTCGTTGTTAGCTTGGGAGAACAGAGAGAGAGCTATGAATGGACTGCAGAACATTTACTGAGCGTTTCCAAAGAGTGTGTGTGTGTCTGTCTGTGTCTGTGTGTGCGTGTCTGTGTGTGCGTACGTGTGCGTGTGCCCGTGCCCGTTTGCGACCTCACCAGCTGCTGCCCACTAATCATGGTGCACCTGCGTTTTTAGTCAATACAGTCCTTTTGTCCTATTGGTCCCTTTCAAAGCCGCCACTCACAGATGCTCTCTCCTATTGGCCGAGGCCACATTTTTTGCACTTTGAAAGCTGCATTAAACACTGTGTATTTGTGTGAGTGTGTGTGTGTCACGTCTCTCTAACACTGGAAGATGCAGCTGCTGACTCTGAGCCTGGAGGAGCTGGAGAAATGAAGGAGAATCACCTGATTCTTCACGTCTGAGTGAAACCAAATGTAGCACCTGTTGAAGCCGTGGCAGTAATTCTTGCACGGGTACGTGAGAGTTATGGCTCAGCGTTGGACTTTTTAAAATTAAACCTATTCGTCTTTTCGGTTTTCCAGTTCCTCCTCTGAGCGTTTTTTTATTGAATATCCGGCACCTGTTGGGCTAATCTATCGCGAATGCATAGACAAGAGTCGGCGGGGTGGGTGGGTCAGTGGGAGAATGGCTGCGTGTCAGCCCACGCAGGCTTTGGCTCACACTGTAAATGTTTTCAATTAGCGAATAGTCACAAAGCAGGTTAGCTAATGCTGCGCAAGGGGAGGCGGATAGAGGGAGAGGCTGGCTTAGTGGCTTTGCTAGCCTGAGCAGAAGGAACGTGCCAGGGGTTTGAGCCAGTGTTGGAGAGAGGGTGGAAGGGTGTTGGGGGGCGGAGGTGGAGATGGCGGATTTACTCTCTCTCACGCACACAGCCTATCTCACAGGGCTTATCTTTATCCACAGTCTGTGGAGGGTTTCATCTGATGTCAGCAGTGATGGAGAGGACGGAGAGAGAGAGAGCTGGGACTCGGGAAGACAATGAAAAGAACGATCCTAAAGAGATCTGAAAGCGAGAGTAGAGGACGTGGGGAGGGTGTCTGTAGATGTGAAGGGAACTGTCCAGCTGGGATCAGCTAAGACGGCTAGAAGATGGATATCCGGGAAGCTTTTGCTGTGAACAGATAAAGCGGAGTCAGGGAGACAACACAGAAAGAGGCAGCATGTAGCTCGGCAGTGACCGACCTGGGGATTAAAAAAAAAAACGCAGACTGACTGGCCAAGCGAGAGAGTGAGAGGGATATAAAACGAGCAAGAGAGGGACAGTAGAGGGAGGGATGGAGTTGGAAGGGTCTTTGTGCTCGATGTTTGGGAGTTCTTTAGTCCCTGGCATTGGCCCAATCCCCAGTCCCCAATCGGGCTGGGAGGCTTTGAACCCGGGGCTTTTCGAAAGAGCAGCATGCTCTCAGGGCAACACATGGCCGTGACAAAGAGCCGGGCAAAATGCCCGGTAAGTCACAAAAGCCCTGTCCCTTAGGTCATCGGCACAATTCAGCATGTGCCGCCGCGTCTCTGCCAATCAGCATGCCAAGACCTCAGCGCTAATAACCTCCATCATAAGGTTCTTATAATAAAGCCCCCCGGTTTTATTCCCGTGCTCGCACACAGAGAAAGGCTAATTATGACTGCGAGGAGACCGATAGCCCCGCCACAAACACATCCAGCACTTCGCTCCCATACATACGGAGGAGAGTGCATTAATCACTGAAAGCTAACAATGAACACCATCTAATGTGAAAGGTGTTTCTTTCAGTGACTGACTCACAGAATTAATGCATAGCTCTGCTTACTTTTAGCGTCTTTCAGCTAATGTTTTGACTCACAACTCGTTCACAAGTCATCTCCAGCCACACAAAACAGCCGTTTTCAACGCGCACAAAACATTTCGAGTGCTAAATGTCTGTTTGGGTCATTTCCTACACGAGCTGGTGAAATGAAGCCAGAGTTTACAGCTTCTTTAAATTTACAGACGAGATATCACTTCATGCTTTTTGTATTCTGTGTACCCTCGATGAGGTCCACAGCTCTTAAAATGTAAGGCGTGTCTATTTTTAGATCTGTTTTTTTATTGGTGTATTTCCTTCTTTTGGCATGTTTAAAAATCGGACGGTTTAAATCATCTGACAGTCCGAGCTCTGTCTAAATGCTGCGACATATTTGTCCTTTGAGTTTTTCCACTTCTTCCTACATTTGTTCACATCCATTCTGAGAGGAAGCTCGGCTTCCTGTCGTGGAGTCGTTTGTAGTGTTCCCTTTCCTGTTAAAAGGCATATTTAAAAAGGTTAATTCTCAGTCACTCATTGGCAACATTACTTTTACATTATATTTCAACTTTCATTTTTACTCTCCATTTATATTTAGGCATATTTAAAACACCTTTTCAAAGACCAAATATATACAGCAATTCTACTTTTAAATATACTCTATACTGAAATATAATATGCATAGATTATTCTGACTCATTTTGTTACAATGACAACACTAAAGGAAATGCGGGAATCTCGAAACGGGGAGAACAGAACGAGAAACATGGGACACAGTCTGTAAATAAAACCAGTGGCTTATACCATTTATTTCTGAACAACAATGATTTCCACTGTTAACTAATTGAAAATCAATCAACCAGTTTTTCCTCTAAAACCTGCTAAACAGTAAATATAGTGGTGAACAACCAGCTCTTATGGAAAGTCCGAGACAGGAAAAGCAGTAGCAAAGAAAAGACATCACTGACAACACCTGTGACACTGATCACATGTAGCATGAAAAGGGGGGAGTGGAGGTGGGCTTCAAGGTGGCTTGCAGATGTGCAGTAACTGCAGGGAGGAGAAGCAGCTTAAACAGTACACCCAATTTAAGATTTACCAGTTGGATGTGTGTAAGAGTTTCAGCCACTACGCTCAGTTAAGATACCGATTCCCCAAAAGACTCGGAGGGCAGCAGAGATCCTGGCAGCGTCTGGATCTCCACTGAACGGCATGATCTGAACTCGGGGCACCAAAAAGAAACAGAGTTGAGAAGACTCAGTCCACATGAGTCCTGATGAGTTACCTCTACTTTACCCCTGTCAGAGGTTATCTGCTGCGCCACTCAGAGCTTATAGCGAGAGCGACTCAGCCAAAGTACGATCATTTAAAACCAATTCTAAATGCCAAGTCATACAAATTCTGTTTACTCTTCTTAGCCTTTGAACTCTCTCACCAACAGCCATCATGAATTATACGCAGCTCAGTTTAGCCAAGAAACACAGCGTTGCTAAATTTGCTTTGCTTGGTGTCTTGAGGTCTTTACAACACTGAACCCACTACATTTCCTAAATGAGACCAAAAAAAGCAGATTTACACCATCTTTTCTGCTTTGTGTATTTTTATTGGAGGGCCTGTGTAAAGCGTCAGGATTTGTAAGTGCCGCTATTAACTGGGAGGCTGAGTCCTGCCAAGTCAAACACCAGCGCCAGTCAAGTGCTCGCAGTAATCAAATCATCATTTCACTGAAAGCAGTCGGTTTCTCCCAGAAGTGGGGGAACCCGGGCCGGATAACTCAAACACAGCTAATAGACTCCTGTCACTCCAGATGACTAAGCTGGTGGAGTTCCTGCGTCGGTGCCAGAGTACGGAGGGAGGCAACGCACAGCCCGCTGAGACAGACGTACTTCAGGAGTTCAGACATGTTCATTGTGTCCAAAAGAAAAGAGTCGGTTACATGATCAGTGTTTATTACTCTCTGAACACACTTTCGACTTTTAGTATTAAGACTGTGTTTCAGATTTGTCACGTCTCGTCACGCGGCGTTTTCATCTCGTCATTCCATATATAGAGCGTTTTTCATGACAGTTAGAGTGTGTGTGTGTGGACGGGTATATACATCTTCATGGGGACCAAAAATTGGAAGTTTACTATTCTTGTGGGGACCGACAGCCCTCGTGGGGACCAAGACCCCGGTCCCCATGGGGTTGAAGCCATTTTTCACACTCAAAACGTGGTTTTAGTGTCAGGGTTACAATTAGGTTATGGTTAGGTTTAGGGTAAGGGTCAGGGTTAGCCATTCAGTTTTGCATTTGTGCGTGCGTGCGTGCGTGTGGCCTTAGCAAAAGAAACCAGACTGTATTCTTCTTCATATTTTATTTTTATAAGTTAGGCTTACCGGGTTTGGTCACAGATACCGAAACGTTCTCGGGTCCAACAAACAGGAACTCACTGCTGTTAACACTGCTAACAAGTGCACATCTGTCCACGTTACTGCATCGTAAGATCACTGATGTTGATTCGTCACACTGTGACCACAGCAAAGCAGACCCTCATGCACAGCGAAGGATCTGGGCCCGCTTTCAAAAACTGCTTCTAGGGACGAAATTCCAAGAAGACGACGAGGACGAGGAGCAGGGAGGTTTCTGTGAAACGGCTCGAGAGTTTCCAAAGCAGAGAAACGAGGAGGTCAGAGAAATATGACAGCAAGCACAGGGGTAATGTTTTCAGATGACATCATTAGAGATGCACTCGATGCAATAGCGCTATAACAGCAGAAACAAGAGATCACAACACAAGATATCTGAAAACTGTTTGTAGCCCACTAATATCAAACAGACTGACATGCTAAAACTACCAGCATGATCATTACATAAAGTAGTATTCAGAAGTTTGCAGAGGAAATCTTTAATGTCACATTACTTCTTAGAAGTCCTGTGTATAGTCGATGATAGTGTTTAAAGTTTATCCATGTTTCGCAGTGACTAATCAGGTGTCAGACGTCAGTGTTAAATGCTGCCAGACATGAGCAGCATTTTATTTTGACAGCTTCAAAGAAAAAAAGAAAAATATTGTGCCTTATCACCATTTCCAGCATTTTTAAAATCAGTCAAGGGAAACCTGCTTTTAGCTGCTTTTCCACATGCTTTCCAAACCTGCTGCAAAGCTACCTGGGAGCACATGAGCGATGCCATTTCTATCAGAGATGGCATCGCTCACTTTAGCCTCACCAAGGCTGTCATGTTGCGAATGGTTCAGAACGGGACGACCCTGCCTCGCACGCCGACACGCTGTCAGAGATAAGCTAGCTCTGACACATCCTGTGAAAGACGTAAACAAAGAGCCGCTTCTGCTGCGCCTTCATCCATCAAAGCTTCACACATTGTTTTACTCTCGCTGCACTTCGCTATGCACGATTCGTTTTCTTTACACCTAGCGCACATCTGTCATCTTTGTACAAAAGCACAGCTCTGTGATCTCTGCGGAGTCGTCCTGCAAAATAACACAAGGTTACAAAAGAGAGAGGAGGACATGTTGGCGCCGAGCAGCTTTTTTTGCACGTGACCGCACCACGTTTTATGGTTTAAAATTTAAAATCAGCGCTACCTTCATAACTGATAAGTATTTAGAGTGACAGCAAGTGTTTGTGCTTCCTGTTGGCTCAGTGGGACCTCAGTCTCCAATCCAAAGCTACCATGTAATTCAATCCATCACTTGAGGAAAAGCTGCAGATATCAGAGGCTCCGAGTTTCCCACCACAGAGTGTAACTACAGTTTTCCTCCGTTCCTCTCGTCCATGTTTTGTATGAACTAAATTAACTGCTGTGTTTCTTTGGGGTGACAGCTAGATTGGCCAACACCTACTCTGAGTCAGCCCGGTCGAGAGGTGTTAGCCGCCTCAAGGCTTTGCAATCAGACTTTATTCTCTCTCGTCCTTCAGAGAAGTCCCACAGAGGGCCCGTCTTGATTAAAGCTCCACAGTGACTGACTCATACAATCTGAGTCCTGCTGGCTTCCCAACAGCTGGAATTACTCAGATACTCAACCTCCTTCCCGATGTCAAGTAAAGTCCTGCTGTGTGTGTGTGTGTACATACGAGAGTGACGGCTAACGCTAGGAACAGGGACATCGGTGTATATTAAGCTGCCTTTGTGGCTCGTTGGATTTCAAGCCTATGGGGACGGCTTCAGTCTGCCCAAAAGATTATCCTGGCAAACCTCCACAATATTGTATTTGCCCTGTTCAAGGCCAGGTGCAGTCAATCACCCACTACCCCAGGCGTCTAAGTGGAGACATAACTATATCCGACACCTTTCTCTGCAGCAGAAGCCTAAAATACAGACATGTTTGTATGCTGCAAACGTTCCCGGCAAGGCAGATTGACATGAAAAGAAATCCCATCTATAACAAAGCTGCGTGTGTGTACATGTATTGGTGTCGCTGTTGGTTTTCCATCATTTTTATGGCTCAGCTTCATGGAAGGTGACAGGTGAAAATCTTAAAATTGCTCTCATCGTGCTCGTGGAGGTGTGAAAGCACTAAATCGGACTTCACCCCGACTCTTCATGTGTGGTGTCTCCCTGGTGGTGATTACTGCGGGCAGACTATCGCATGACACGGTTCCTATTTCAATCTTTCTACATCAAAGCCATCCTAAATGTCACCTGCGGTCATCCTTCAGTCCTCTGCTTCTGAGGTCAGGTTCCCTCGAGGGTTTCACGGGAACTTTTCTCCTTATCTTTCCTGACTGTTTTATCACTAGCTTTGCATTTGGCTAGGGTCAATGTCACCGTGTTTGTGGTGATACCTGGACCCTACAGAGGTTGCACAGGTAGTCCAGTCCCCCGGAGCATTATGAGCAAAATGACATCCGGCAGGTCGCTGGTGTGAATGACCAGACAATCAAAAAAAGACTTCATGAAGGTGACCTGAGACCTCAACGCCTCGCACCCTGAATTGGCATTTATTGTAATACACCAGAATTGGCAGCCCTGTGCTTTTCACAGGTGAGAGCAGTTCACCCTGAGCACATGTGACAGACGGGAACGAGTCAGCTTCAGTGGGTCCCGGGCTTCTCTTGGTGCACCACAACGCCCGGCCCCATGTGGCGAGAATTTGCAGGCAGTTCCTGGAGGATGAAGGAATTGATACCATGGTGTGGTCCTCACGCATGCCTGACCTAAATCCAACAGAGCATCTCTGGGACATTATGTTTCAGTCCATCCATCACCACCAGGGAGCACCTCAGACTGTCCAGGAGCAGATCTGGGATTCTGTCCCAGATCCTGATGTTGTCAGGCACTCATGCAAGCACGTGGCGTTTATACCGACCACCACTCTGAGCTGCTGCTGCATTTTTCACTTTCATTTTCAGGTTGTCTTTGAATTCAGCCATCTGTAGGTTGATCATTTTCATAACTGTCAAATGGTGTGGCATCCTTATGTTCGTAGCACATTAGCCTTCCATATTAATATCCAGCATGATTTTTGTTCCTTTAATATTTAATTTGTGTATATGCATAAAGAAATTATTACACAGGCAGAGCTGGGAAGAAGCTGAGCGTTAATAGTGTTTGAAGATGTTCCCAAATACTTGATATCAGAACAAAACTCCTTTTGCAAAGCCACTTATTAAGTTTGTCTTTATTTACAGAAGCAGAGCAGCTAATGCTAATCGTCTGTGGGCTGTAAGAGAGACAGAGGTGAGAGCACTGAGCTGTACAGTAACAACCTGGGAGCATGTGACACTTGCCTTACCATTAGTCATGATAAAGCAAACCACCTGCCTAAGGTAAGTGTTCAATAAAGGAAAAAAGCCCTCCAAATATAATCTGACAGTCAGTAGAGTAAATGCATCCAAGTCGTTAAATAAACTGAGTGCCAGTAAATGTGCAGCATAATGAAGCAGCTGGAAGGAGAAGCATATAAAGTGAAATGAAGATGGGCGGGATGGGTGATTTGGCCAGATACTGGAGGCTTTTGAATTCATATGACTGTCCCCACTGAATGAACACACTACCACACGCTGCTGTACATCATGAAGCTGTTGCACTGCATACACAAGCTGTACAGTTAAAGTTAATCCACCACAGAAGTTTAATTCATCCTTCATGTAGCCAGGATTATAGCATTTCCCAAGGAGGCACAGTGACTAATCTCACTCACTGCTGTTAAACACCAACGTGGAGACAAAATACATGTTATTGATCTGAGAGGGAAACCTGGGCTGCACAGGTGCACACAATAGCTGTAGTCACAGAGAAGCGAAATTAAAACTGCCTGACCAAACCAAAATTCATCCATGACAGCGATTAGAGTGGTAAGTACTACAGCTGGTACTGGAGCTGCTCGATAGCCACATTAAAGCCTCAGATGTGGCCTATGCAGCAAAAAGGGTCCTGAAGCGCACAGAAACGTGATGCACAGAGCTGACACAACTGGCCTTTCACTATCACAAAGATGGTGTCTGGTCTGGGTGATGCATTTCTCTCTCTCAGCCTTTGGTAGTGTTCCCCCCTCTGAACACCCCCCCCGTTTATGAGGGCAGATGTCAGTGTGTGGGCCCCCTGAGGAACAGGACTCCCCGCTCTGTAGGCAGCCCTGCACATGGCCTGACAGTAAAAAGACAGTGAGGATGACTTAAGCAGAGGGCTTAAGGGGAGAGGACCCGTTTCTGATTAAAATGGTGCTTGAAGCAGTGTCTTCAAGGGTCAGGCATCTCAGGAAGATGTTCGACAGAGAGTTTAATCACGCTAAAGCTTCGGGCGCTAAGCTCAGCTTGTAGACTTGTGTATTTGATGCGCATGAACCATTTTTTGATTGTCCCTTTGAAACGAATCAAGAACAACTATTTTTCTGCAAACTTAGTAGGAAAAATGTTGACTAGACTTTGAATTATGAACTCGAAGTGTGACTTGTCACCAATTATGGTGTAAAAACAGAGAAAACAAAGAATATGGATTCCCCTCATAATCGGGACACTACACATCTGCCTCTGCCAGCCTGGAGGTAACATTGTCAACCAACACAGCGCACAAATACAATCCAACATGGGGCATGTGACTCCTGGTGTATTTTTACAACAGCAGAAGGGATGACAGCACCAGCTCTAAAGGGGAAAACAAGAGCGAGCATACGATTTCTCACATCAAAGCCACGGCCATACTATCCTGTGCTATGCATGCTAAGCTACCTAGCATACCTGGATAATGTATGGCAGTGTGCCTTTTCTTGCCCCCGCTGCTTTGGTGTAAACATGTGGGCCAAATATTTGTGTGGCTCGCAGAGGGCTTTACTGTACACAGCAGCGGGCTGAGTAACCTCCACACATGCAGCTTACAGTAAACAAAAGGAGAACTCGCTTTTTCAACTGCAGCAATGTTACAAAAACACCAAAATCAAAGGTGGTCTAAAAATATCTTTACACCTGAGGACTTTCTTATCACCTTTTTTCACTTTAACAAGGTTTTTCAAAGTGACAAGAAAAGAAGAATGGGTGACAGTGGCTACGATAGATACAGGCGACCCAAGGGCCATTTTGAAATCTAACGGCTGTATTACGTCGTCCGCGTTGGCCGTGAGACGTTCGGCTTCGGTAGAAACCATGTGAAGTATGATGCTGTTTGAACATATTACATATACATTATTTGACCTAAACAATCAGAAGGTTGTTCCCAACACATTCATCTTACTGTGTATGACATGTAAAGCAGTATGTACTGGTACCATTTACCAATTCAGCTTGGATATTAATGCGTGCAGTGTGAAAATGTAAAAATTAAAGACTTCGAATTGAAGACTTTTGGTGATCAGCTGTGAAAGAACTTTGTTTCAAGGTTATACTAGAAGGACAAACGCTAATTACCCTTCACGAAACAGCACTGGGGCAGGATTAAGCTGCCTGTGGGGACCGGTGGACAAAGGGAGCTGGGCGCTCTTATTGAACACCCGCCATTTTCCAATTACTTTGGTAAATCTTGACTAAATAAAGACGGACTAAGGTAAAAGCACCATGTTTGAATTCTATTAACTATATTTAAATATTCTGACACAGAGCCCTTCTACATGGCAGGGTGTTAAGATGCACAAGTGCTCTAAAAGAAGTGGTTTGACCTTTCATAAACAGGTATTTACTTTATTATTAGATGATATGTGCACCGAGTACAACAAGACACGCCCGTATCTAATTAACATCACAAATATTGGGGACAAGCCTAACTCTGTCCAGAGGTCACAAAATGTGCCTGATAGCACCTCAGACAACAGTTTCACGTGGTAGTATTAAACATATTTCATAAGCAGTGTGAAAAAAGAAAGCTGAGATTTTATGACTGTTTCTTTCCCAAAGCAGTGACTCCAGAAATAACCTGCCTTCACATGCCCTGTTATACTTTAATATACTGTATATATATTTATAAAGCTTATTTCATTTTAACTCATCGTCTGGTAACTGGCCTGGTTGGCTGGCATCGCCTCAGTCCCATTCTTACCTAGCAGCTGCACGCCACGGGTCAGGCCGTAAACATCAATGAGGGCCCAGAGGGGCTCAGCCGTGCGGACCCCGCTGAAGAACAGCATGGGACTGGACTCGTTAATGCGGTAGAAGACTCGGCCCTTCTTGTCGACCCAAAAGGCGATGACGTTGCCCTCGTTGGCAAATTCCTCGGGCAGCGCCTTGGCCCAGAAGCCACTCTGAGACACCAGGTCAGGACAAGCGTACTTGGGAAGGTTATCTGGGTTTATTCTGGAGGGGTCTTTGGAGGTGAAGCCCAGGCGCAGAGCCCCACTCCAGCAGCACTGCTTTTTGGTAATCTACAAAGAAGAAAACTTATTGGTATGTGAAAAACATTCGATTATAAAAATGTTGCCATAAATAGAGACGGCTGCTTTTTGACACGAGGCTATAAATCAATAACTGCATCACGTCTATCAAACACAGGCAGCGTATTTGAGTTTACACTGGGGGACAAAACCTTTTAACTGTCAGCCTAAGATAAAACCAGGACAACAGTTTTGACAGTTTAAAAGCTCTCAGACACTTGAGAGCACAAGCGCTTCACTCTGTAACAAAAATATACCTTGAGGCGAACTTGCTCATAGAGCGCAATGGGCCTGTTGCTGAAGGTGATGGCATTGCAGAAACTGGCCTGCCTCTTCACGGTCTTCTGGGCAAGGTCCATGACAATTTGGGACCCCTTGGCATTTGGATGGAATAGAAGTGGGCTGATGGGGAGAGGCCCACCGACACTGCCACAGTGGATAGGCAGGCACCTCTTGGGTTTGTGGTGACATCGATGTGACGTGGATGGGAATGGGCCACCAAGGGAGTCTAAGTCAACGAGAGACAAAAGAGCAGAACAAAGCCATGAATTTCAATGAAAACAAACACACACAAAAGACCGTCCTAATTAAGAGCAGGAGGTTAAGTTTCAGCAATGTAGTTAGCATCTGATGTTTGTAATTCAAAATGTTATCACACAAAATGACATCAGATAAGGAAACATCATCTAGGATTTGGTTCTTTGTTGATTATCTGTGAGTAGAAGAGTAATAAGCTAATCAGCAATAATCACACTGGGCCTGCAGGCTGAAAACCTTCAAAAACACATGTCCAAGACAAATGATGCTCTTTAGTTACTCACAAAACGAACTGTTCCCAGACAAACAGCCATTTTGAAATCTAATGGCTGTATTACGTCGTCCGCGTTGGCCGTGAGATGTTCTGCTTTGGTAGAAACCATGTGAAGTATGATGCTGTTTGAACATATTACATATACATTATTTGACCCAATTAACACTGACATTACGGTATAATTCTTCCAGTCCAATAACCAACCAAATAGCTCCAATACAAGTTTCTAGCAAGACTAACTATCACATATCGCACTCGGTCATGTGCTTCAACCCAAAACCCAGCAGTTCATTGGCTGCCACTGGTGAAGAAGACTTGCAGAGGAAGGCGTGAATGACTTGATAATTAAATGCATGGGCAGTAGAAGTGCCTAAATGGAGTCTGAGCGAGAGGAGTATGACCGCAGCACTTGAGCAGCTACTAGAAACATGCACTTGAGCAATTTTCACAGATTTTCCATGGCCACTAACCGCCAGATTACACTGACTAAATTAGTATTCTGCAGCTGAACGGAGAGGAAGTTTTTAGCTTTGAAGGAGAGAATCCTCAAAATTCGACTTATCTGATACTCAATACGTTACCATTGTGAGATGCTAAATGCTTTCCAGAAGTTTCTGTATTTGTGTTTAAACATTCCAGTATTTTGTGGTTATGGGGTATAATCCATCTTCCTGATGTACCCACTTTCCCTCGGCTTGTCAGGCCCCCGCTTACATCAGTTAGTGATTAGCCTTTTCCTCATAGTTCTCACCTGACCAGCTGTATCTAAAAAGACTGCACTTGTATCCTCTCAAAGCAATAATTCAAAGCAATACCAACTGTGATTGTAAGATAAGAGCTCTGTTGAGAGTCAAAGCACTACATGTTTCATAGCTGTTGCATTATGGACTACTCGGGCTACTGTCAGCAGAGAAATTGGTGTGTCTGTCTCTTCTTTCATGGATTTCTCCGGGTATGATTTGGTGTCTAGAAAGAAATTCCATCTCCTCCGGTCTGAGCGATTGATACATCACAATAAACATCAGCAAATCTCCCCACCAAACTCCACTCAGCTGTGCAGGAAATGTTGCGACACAAAAAGGCCTATTAATGGGAAAACGACTCTGTAGACCATTAATCCACTACGTTAAATGTACAGTGTGATTCTGCCTCTATTATGGTGTTTAAATATGAAAAGAAACTTCATCCAAGCCTGTGGCGGGTGCCTCATTACCAAAATTGATAAACTAAGATTATGGCTAACATTCAGGTTTAAAGGGGGCTGCCTGATTTGACCAGACCCTGAAATGATGAAAGCTAAGTGAAGGGCAGCAGCAGATGTCCTGCAGAGTCCTGATAAGTCCACATATTTAGTCAAGGACAACAGCACGCTTTTTCTTCTGTCTTTGTGCTCGTCTGTGTTTATCTTGTAATAACACTACAGCTTTACACCCCGCGTCTACCATTCAAACCGGCCCGATCCTAAGAAGATGGCTGAGGCCTTTTGTGTTAGGCAGTGCTACAGAAGAGCTGTTGACTGCGGCGCACGTGGTCCTGGGCAGTTTGAGCTGAATGCATTAGCGGGCTGTAAAGAGGCACAGCTGCTGCAGAGAGAACGGGCTACGTGTGAATTCATGTTCCTTAGCAACCCGTGTTATCTAAAGGTCTCGATCTGCTCACTCGGCAGTCATCAGTGAGGGTACAACAGATGCCTTTTGTTTATTGAGACACAATAAAGTTATATTTATAGTCTTGCTTGGTTGTGTTTCCAGTCAAACAAACAGGAGAACACAGGAAAAAACATCCACTTCATTCTGTTAATGAACTATTTTGCAGAAGAGTAACAGCAGCTTCTTCATCAGCTCTGCAGGTATCTGTAGGTCACTGGATGTGTTTTGGATACGGTGAATCCACAACTGGTTTAAATTCTGAGTGAATACCAAGACTACACGGTATCCAAGTATCTCTCCTCAGGCGCTTCGTGGTACTTCTTTCTCTCCAAGGTAACATGCGCAGCATTCGTTTAGGCAGCATCATGAAGTCAAGCTCAGCTGTAATCCTGGCAGATCAGCTCAGCTCAGTGCCAGCCCACATCAGCTGATGTCCCAGCTGATACAGGTCTATACATCCAAATGTCAAATCCCATACAGGTCACAGTATTTAAGCTGCTACTGCCTGCTGGTGCAGGAAAAAACTGTTCAGGTAGGCCAGTAAAGGACAGCAGAGTGTGGTGGTGGGTAACACTGTTGGTTCACAGCAAGAAGGTCCTGACTTTAAATCCAGCACCTGGCCAGGGTGTTTGTGTGTGGAGTTTGCACATTGTCCCCATGTTTGTGGTTCTCTCCAGGTACTCTGGCTTCCTCCCACAGTCCAAAGACATGCAGTCGGTGGGGTCAGGTTAACTAGTGATTGCCCATAGGTGTGAATGTGAGTGCAAATGGTTGTCTGTCTCTGTGTGCTAGCCCTGCAAGAGACTGGTAACCTGTCCGGGGTATATCCTGCCTCCAGCCTGGAGGGCAGCTGAGATGGGTTCCCAGCGCTTTGCAATCTTGAAACGAAGAAGATGGATGGATGCGTGCATGCGTCAACTTTCAACATACTCCAAATATATACTTTAATGCAATTCTTAAATTTCCTGCAAGCTCAGGAAAACACAGTGATGGCACAGCTGTAAACACAGCAATAACAAGAAATATTGCCTTCACCGTTTGATTTTCCACTCTGTGACAGATCTGCCTGTAGAAAGTCTTAAGGTGCTTTGCACATGGCTAAGAAAATGCTTCTTGTACCAGTTCCACTTGAAAATGCTGAGGCAGAGTGACATTAACTGATGCGTGATAACTTTCTATACTGCCATGTCCTAATTGATTTGGATACCAGTTACCTGCTGTTCAGATATCTTCTCTGCAGACCCCCCCGTAAATTGGCCACTGCACTCAGACTATTGAATTTACTTTTGACCAAATAGCGACTATTTCTCCACTTAGTGGGCTTTGTTTAAAGCTCGGTGTTTGTTGAAGCTATCAGAAAAACAAAGCTGCCTCGAGCAGCCCGTCTCAGTCGTCCAATTATCTGAGGAACACAAATCCTGGAGCATGCTCATGTCCTCAGAGCCCGAGATGTGACCCCTCAATGTAAATGACTCCTGTTAACGTCAGTCTAACAGCCACCTCCACTAAACCCATTCTTGTGCACACAGCTTTATGCTTTTGTTATTAGTGAAGAGGCAGTTTTAACAGCCTCACAGGAGCCATTTTGCCAAAGGTCAAGGATGTCTTATTACAAACAAACAGGGTGAAAAGCTTGTATTCCTCTGCCCAGGAGTGTAGGGTTTTTTATCCCACTAATAACAGCACACGTATGACAGGTCTGATCCCTCGTCACAGAGCACGGGCTTGCGTACAGATAATACCCGTCATACTGCAATGAACATCTCTGCGGGCCAGGAACCGCTCATCATTTAATTTAGGTGGATGATAAGAGTTTAACTCTTCATTTTGTTTGTTCATCTTGTGCGGTCATCATCAAGCAGTTTCTCATGCTAATCCGATTTTATATGTCATATGCAAAGGCAACATATTGCATTAGCAGTGTGAAGAATCATCTTTCTGCTGTGATCCAAACTTTGTGTCCTCAGCCTCTGAGCCATCTCCAAGGGGGACTAAAAGAAACCTTGACCAGTATTTGCATACGCCATGGACCCAGATCTCCACCGATGTGCCTAATTTTAGCACCATGGAAACACGATGAGGCTGTATCATTCAAAGCACAGGTAGCCCACATACCAACCCACTCTCTGCACTTGTTGCCATGTAAAGTCCAGCTTGAAGCTCATCCTGGGAAACATTAGAGAAAACACTCTCTCTCTCTCATTAGAGATTAGATTAGATAAAATGACCTTTGTGACTTTATGATAGCACATCAAGCCTTTAAGTAATTTGGGACCATGGGAATAACAAACACTTGGTGCAGGACTGCACAGACTGGGGTAGGGCGTAACGTCAAATACCAGATCCGTACAGGTTTACATTTCCACTGAAGCTCATCACAGTTTATTTATGTACCTATTAGAAGTAAGTGAGCATTAATGTACTGGTGTGCTTTGGATCACTCACAGGATCATTTGTTAAGAAAACACAAAGTGGACTGTTTGGCTCCAGCTCGTTCTCTCAGGATAACTGCAAATATTACCAACTCAGGGCGGATAAATAACATCCACTTCATCTTTACCAAAACTTCACCGGTGGAAAACGCTTCTTTTTCAGACGTTTCTCTGAGTGGATCTGCTGACAGCATCATTTAAAACACTGCCAACAAGCCTGGAGGGCAATGACAAACAATGTCTTAATGATGTTTACATAGCAGTGTCTGGATGATGCATTTAATCCCACTGACTCATGACAAAATGGCATTTCAGCCTAATGTAACTGCAACAGTGAAATGAATCACACCATAATGGCGACGATTAATCACAGGCATTATCATTTAGGTAAGAAGGCTTAACGTGTTACAGTATAGGTACATGAAAAAGCTGTGCCTTTACAGAGTCACTCAGAGTGTTAAGTTTCCTCTTATTACTCATCTCCAAAGTTGCGCACATGTGTGACAGAACATGTGAAACTCAATAGCTGTGGCTGCTACTCCACCTGAGGGCAGGTACCAGGAAGTCATTGCATCGCTGGTGGCTACAAAAAGATCTGAAATGTTGTTAAGGAACATCGTGATAGATCTGTTGGTTCAGTGTTGGTGATAACTGATGTTTTATAAGGTTTAGGCACAAACACTGCTGGGTTACAAGAAAAAAAGATCTAGGTTTGGGTGAAATACACCCTTTCCTGACACAAACCACACACCAGAAGTTTAACTTCTTCCATCTAAAAGCTCCTTCTTCATTTTCATTGACAACTGCTGCAAAGATGATGACTCTGACTTTGCTCTCAGGGTCTTTCTCTGAGGGACTGAAGTCCACCAGCCTGCCTTTGACACTGAAAATGATGACCAAGAGAAGCACAGAGGGTTAAAATGTGACGCTAAGGGTTCCTGACTAATGTTCAGGACAAACTGGGAGAGAGATCTCATGCGAAGGAGTTTGGAGTTTAACCCTTAAGTGTACTTAGGGGCACTTTGCAAGGTTTGGAAGAACTTTCAAGGATTTCCAAGTAGGCTTGCCTTTCCGAGAGCTTGCTGCATTATGTCCAAAAGCCCCACAATACTAATCCCGTCAAATATTGCCAGAGTTTTATACTACCAATGAAAAATGTTGGTCACTCATAAAGGCCGAGCACATTTCTAACAGCTTACTTGCTTTCCAAGCAGCTCAACAAACTGTAATACAATAATGTAACTCAGCACCCGCACCACTTTATAACTGAGATACTGAAGCCGTGCAGTATCAGTTTGGCTTCCTGTAGATTTTTATGCTACAGAGGAACTCCATGTTTTCAATATTGAGCAAAGGTAGCTTTGCATGATCCACAGGTAAAAATGACCCCTTCATATTTTACACTGGGCATCAATTCATCCACCCTCTGAAAGAAGACGTCCCCCTCGCTTTGAGCTAACTTTCTTCTGATTGACTTCCCCTTGCAAACAGAAACGGCACATGGCCAGGACTTCTGCTCTCATAGCCAGGGGTGCTTTAGACAACATCATACAGAACCAAGAGTTTTAAAAAGGCCTGAAACCAGAGTGCTTGAGCTCTTGGCTCACGGGGATTAGTTCTGCAGTTCATACTCTTATCTCATTATTTGAAACTTTGCCCATGTTTAATATGTGCAACCACCACTGAAACAGTTCATAACAGGTCACTTAGAAAGCCAACCTGAAGGAAATAAGGATGTTTTTAAAGAAGAAAAATGTGCATCCAAACTGGTTTCCACTGAAGGGAATAGAAACTGCAACTACCCCCCCCCAACAAAGCATTCAGACTATGATTCTCTTGGTAAAACAGCTGGACACAGCAGATGGCCGCTCCTCCCTGAGCCTGGTTCTGCCAGAGGTTTCTTCCTGTTAAAAAGGAGTTTTTCCTTCCCACTGTCGCCAAATAGGGTCATATGATTGTTGGGTTTTTCTCTGTATGTATTATTGTAGGGTCTGCCTTACAATATAAAGCACCTTGAGGCAGCTGTTGTTGTGATTTGGTGCTGTATAAATAAAATTGAATTGAATTGACAGGACGGGTCTGCCCCCCTCCCCTGAGTCCACAGTGATGTCTTTATAATGGCCAACCAGCAGACTGGACAGAAACAAAATGGATTCAGTTTGAAATTACATTAACCAGAATAACATAACTAACTACCAAGTGAAATGC
>VOQK01015362.1:36444-57904 GCA_015052645.1 Benitochromis conjunctus
TTAACTTTCGGCACTATTGCCACGCTGCATGGTCCACCATTGGTGTTTAAAAAAAAAAAAAAAAAAAACAACAAAAAAAAGATCAGGGCTAGCTGACGTGCTAACTTCTTATGCTAGCTACCTTGACCAAATACTAGCTGTTGTGGTTACACTGAAATAACTAGGACTGTTACTTTTATTGATAGCTATACTTAACATAGTGGAAAAATTGTGGTTGACTCACCATATTCAGATAGCTTTTGAAATGTAGATATAGTGAATTTCAGCACTTCCTCTTTATTTTTTCTTTTATGTTCCCTTTTATGTTCCCTTTTGTGCCAGACACGACTCTCACACTAATACCTTCTTCATTCTGTGTAATTGTAAGAGATAATAAAAAAAAAAAAAACTCCAGCAAGTTTAATCTAGCTGTGGGGTCTCCTACAATACCCCAATCAGCGGCTGAAGATTACTTGCTTCTTTATAAAAGCACTGAGGCCCTGTCCACTACAGTTTCTTCAGTACTATGTTGGGATCCTGTGACCCTATTAAAAATGGATGGTGAGCTGTTAAAATATTCATCAAGAGAGCAGAGGAAGCAGGTCTGGGTCCGGGCCAAATAGGCAGCTACCAGAATCTTTACAGGGACACGTAGTGTAGCAGCCCACACTACAATTAGAGACTCATATCAAAGACCAAAAAAAATAAAGTGAAGCATTCTGACATTTTGTGCCTACTTCACTGTTCCCAGATAAGGCAGTGGCATTAAGCTTGCATATTAATTATGCCAGACTGAACTCTGTAATTAAAGAAAGGAAACCATGTTTTCAAATTCCTCATTTGTGTATGCAAACGCAGCATGTGGCAAGATTAGAATGATTTCTGTGTAGCATCTTCTTCCTTCCTATACATACTGCAGTTACAGGATTGAATCTCCAGTGAAGCCAGGAGAGCAGTTTAATTAAACCAACAGTGCACATTAGGTTATTTGACCTTGGTTCTCCTCCTTCAGAGTGAAGTGGAATAAAAGAGGGGGGGAGGAGGAGGTCTATTTGCTGTAGCCGAAAGAGCTTCATAAAGATAATCACCACTCATTAGCATTTCATTTTGGAGGCAAATCAAGTGCAAGAAAAAGAGAGAAACAGGGTAGAAACATCACAATTATGTAATATCTCTCCTCAGTGAAAAGGTTTGGACTCCTTTAACAGTTTTCGTAGTTTTTTGTTAAATATAGAACATGTCCTGTCTGTTCTTTGCCTGGTGGTTTATTGTTCCGCTTTCCGATTGTTTACTTCCCAGCTGTCATTCTTTTATTGTATTTCTGCAATACTTTTCCATGAGTAATAGCCGCCTGGGGTGTTGCAGAGGTGTGAAAAGTTTTCGAAGTCAGCTGTTCTGAATCTCTCCTCCTCTGATAATAAAAAAAAAAAAACAACAACATTTTGATTGGTGAAGCAAGACAATCATGTGCGCCACTGTGTCTCAGAGGCGAACAACTATCTTGAAAAGGTCATCATCATGACTCCAGTTTTGTCAAATAGTTTTGACTCATAAATCGTGACCTGGGAGGTTCAGTGAACAATCAGCAGCTATTCAGCATCACTTTTGATTTTCACATTTCTACTTTGTTTCGCCCTCAGGCACCATATTTCTGGCCGTCCAACTGCTGGGAGCCTGAGAACACAGACTATGGTGAGAAACTTCAAGGAATATCTTGACATTTTGTGGTTTTTGATTGTCCTTTAAGTTTTAAAGAAAAAGTCATACGATTAATTAAATGAATTAGAAATAGTATACGTGGGCTGGAAAGAAGTAATATAGCATCACTGCATTGGAACCAAACCTGTTATGGTGTTATACTAAATTTAAGATGGAACTAATGCTTTCTGTGGCCCCAGTCTCTAATCTAATTTACAACAGATCCTTCTACATCTCCAACATCAGCAGGGTATGAATAATCATCAGTAATAGCTGAGGGATAAGATATGGATCTTATCAATATACCCCTGATCTAGTGGTGAAACCTTTGGAAAAAAAATGTTGACTTCCTTTTTATTTTCACCAGAAATAATCTAACTGGATAATAAAGCAATGGCCATGTTGGGTGAATTTATCTTACTTTTTAATTCTTGGCTGTTACTCTGGGAACAAAGCTTTATGCAGCAACAGCTAAACCTAAATACATACATTCTCTGCACTCTGTTGATTTCCTAAATTGGTAAATATTTAAATAAGTTTGGTTGTGGAGACATTTCCACGCAAATATGTAGCCACCTTATGAAACCAACATACCATCAGTGTATTTGCATAATGACCAAAGCAAGCACCTTCAGCGGTGCTAGTTTCAGTCATTATGCAGATGTACTGTTAATATGGTTAGGGATGCCTGCAGTCAGCTGAGCCTGACCAAGTCACATGGAGGAGTGACAAATCGTTTCTTCCACAGAAAACGCTGCATTTTATTGATGTGAAATAACCACGCTATTCTTTTCACTACAATGTTTCATTTTAAGTCTCGACTATGTAGATGTTTCTCTGATTTTTCTGATCTGAAGAAAGATGAAGCAACCATAAACACATGAGAAGACATAAGCCTGCAATTTATAATTAAAGCTCAACAAACTCCCACTGAGCAAAGCACTGAAGCCCAGTAAGCACTGTACTTTTAGTTGAGCAGGGGAACAGCTGACAGGATTAGTCAATCACTGTTCCACTTCCTGCCCTTCATCCTTTCAGACACAGCCATGGCTGGAGTTTTTGGGTTGGAAGTTCAGTGACTCTTAAAACTGCCTCATAATCCCAAAGGCGGGCAGGCAGCTAGAGTGATTGTAGTCCATGTGCCATGGGTGGTGAGGAGAGGTGAGGTGGGTACACAGAGAGTGAGAGATGCACAGATGAGTGAAAAGGAGCAAGAGTGATGTGTCTATGATAAATTCTCTCTCCGTCTTTCTCCTTTAGCTATTTACCTGTGCAAGCGGACCATGCAGAACAAGACGAGGCTGGAGCTGGCAGATTATGAGGCTGTGAGTGTTGAACTGTTGCTCCAAGCTATTAGTCCAAGTATTGATCTGTGCGTCAAGCTTTGGGACCAAAAAAAATACAGCCTCTTAAAGGTCAGACAGGCGTGTGTCTGTGATGGCATGAAATCTAAATTACTTCTTGGAGCAGACTCGAACTTTAAAACTGTCAAATGTATTTAACAGTATTTTTTTTTCCTTCCAACTATTGTTTTTCCTTGTTGACTTTTGATAATGTTTCTATCTTTTTTCTAACAGGAGAACCTGGCCAGGCTGCAGAGAGCTTTTGCCAGGAAGTGGGAGTTTATCTACATGCAGGCTGAGGCCCAGGTCAAGTAAGTGTGATCTGTTACCAAGGCAACACATGAAACTACAGTGCATGCACTGATGTCATTCACACTCAAGGTAAAAGAAAAACAATTATGGGAAGTGAGCATTTGTACATGTGGTTTCGTGTAAGATTACCAGTGTGAGATTAGGATTGATGTGTCTACAGCTGCGTTTCACAACAAATCCTCTTTAAACCAACAAACATATCCATTTCTTGGAACATATGGAAAGTGGAACATGGAAGAAGTGTGGAGACTATACACACTGCTCTGTTTTCCACCATCCTTTGCCAGCTTTCTTTTGAATATGAATCCACAGTTATATCAGTTCTGAGGGAAGTTAAAGTGAAAGCTGTAATTTCCAAAATGTTCCCAAGATCTTTGTGAAAGAAACAAAACTGCAACTACTACATTTGCTTCCATATATTTCCATTTGATATTTTAGTTCCAGGTATATATAAACATTTCTAATATGATCACTAATCTGATCACGATGCACGAAAATAGTATTAAAGTGTTTTCTTCTTCTTCTACTCCTACTTGTTCTAAATAAGTAACAATGTCTAGTACATAAACAAACATGACGCACTTTGTCAGTGGTCAAAGACTTCAGATACTAGTATGCAAAGTAGTACATACACAGTCATACAAAGTACAACATGCAGTGATAAATATTCTTAATTTTAAATTAATCTCTTTGTTGAAAAATGAACTGTAGGTATCATAAAACTGGAAGTACTCAAATACCTGGAAAAACACAGAGTTACACACTGCAGACAGTGTGCATGAAGCTACAGAGTAGATTGTAGACTGTGACAGTGTCCTTTCTGAGCCTCATTATTGTTAAAAAACAATATTGAAGACTGCTCTGTTCTGTAGGATTGACAGGAAAAAGGATAAAATTGAAAGGAAGATCCTGGACAGCCAGGAGAGAGCTTTCTGGGATGTCCACAGACCTGTGGTAAGGCACTTCCTGCCTATGTGAGATTATAGCACCCACCTAATCTGCACCCTAAAATAGTGCTGATGCAATGACATTGTTTTACTTGTTTGTTTGTTTTTCTGCAGCCTGGATGTGTTAACACCACAGAGATGGACATCAGGAAATGTAGACGCATGAAGAATCCTCATAGAGTTAAGAAGGTATAACCTTGGCTGACAATTGTGTGACAGGAATCTTTTTAAAGTTTTTTTTTTTTTTTTATATACCGGTATCTCTATGCAACAAGTATTTTCCTTTTTTAAAGAAAAAATAGTAATTTGTGTTCAAATTCATGTCCCTTGCATTTTTTTATAAACCACACAACATATCATTTTCCGCACCGCAAGAAAATAAGTGTACCTCATACTAACCCACTTCTCCTCTCTCATCATGTTTGAATGGCCCAGTCAGTGTATGGTGTGATAGAGGAGGGAACACAGTCTCAGAGTCCCATACACACTCCTGCACACCACTGCAGAAAAGGCACCAAGGAGGATGTAGAAAAGGAGGTAAAAATCACTTCAAATGTTGACAAAATTATAAGCCATCGTTACAGAAGATGTCAGTGTTTTGTGCCCTTTCTGCTTTTAACCCCACAAGCATTGGATTTCACAGCCGCGGGCCAATTACAGAGAAGATTGGCAGGCACTGTAATGCATTTTGTACGGTGCCCACCTTGTCAAATTTTGTCCAATCTGCTGGATTGTTTTCTCGCACAAACAGTAATTATAAGAAAAGGTAGCACTAACAGTATTGCCAATTGACATAGACACTGCCAACTGACTCAAACAAGCTCCTATTCATTTATTTCTGTTACAGGTATTTGTTAGCTCTAGTTTAGATCATGCAATCAAATTCAAAGGCCTTAATATAAAAAAACTTTTAAGGTATAGTTTATTGCTCGTTGTCTTTTTCAGATCGTATTCCTGAACACCCAGCTAGATCGTCACTGCATGAAGATGTCCAAAGTTGCTGAAAGGTACAGGAAACATCACATACACATTTAAAACGGAGCACAGCATCATGTCCAATCTCTATTTTGACAATCACGTGAGGCACTCTTTGTCGCTAAGGTGCTCCCTTCCCATCTGCTGTACTCTCAGACCATCCATAATCAGACAAAAGTCTGTGCCACTGGCCTACCTCTTACTGTAACTCTCCTAGAGGAGTGGCAGACAGGGGATAATAGGTTTCTTGACACCTTATTTGAACCTGTGGAGGTTTCAGTTTGACATTCAGAAGTGGAGCCCACCAGTAAGTATGACAAAGAGTGCTGCTTTTGCTGTTTGGGTATGAATTGGTTGGGTAAGGCTATATTTTGTCCCTGGATTTTTAATGCGTAGTTTAACTATTTGATATACACGTCCAAAGGCAATGTGTCATTTGGGCTCAACATGCATGTTCATTACTTTCATTCTCTTGAATTTATCGATATGATGAAGTATTGAGTTAATAATACACAATAGGGTCAAGGATTCAAGATAAGATGTTTGGGATGTGACCTGTGACTGCACAATTTTTATTTTAAGTAATTTTTTGTACACTATTCCAGCCCCATAAAAACTATACCTTTTCCATTAGCACATTAAGAATAAAAACATTGTGTTTTTGTAGTGTTTAAAAAAATGCTGACTGTACAGTTTCAACCATCTTGCCCTGTTTAATGATTTGAACTGAGAACAACTCTTCAACTACACTATGTGGACATAAGCATTGGGTCACACCTCCTTAATTTTTGAATTCAGCTTTGTTGTTTTCAGTCCCATTGCCACAGCTGTATAAAATCCAGCACCTACCCAGCAGGCTGCCTTTACAAACATTTGCAAAATTACAGGTCACTCTCACTGAGTCGCTCACTGAATTTGAGTCAAGTACTGTAAATAAGGATGCAAGAAAGTGCTGCACAAGAACATCCAAACAAACTCTGAGCCGATGCCGTCTCTGTCCGTGGTCCTGATACCCTGCTTATCTCTATTACAGAATGTGCTGTATATTGTATTGAGCTTATATAGCTTCTGTTGACCTGGTCTCTGTTTTTTTTTATAAAACCTTCAAGTATCTGGATTGCATTTATTTGTTAGGCAATTTAAAACTTTCTGGAATCGTCAGCATCAAAAACAAAAGGTGTGGAAACACATAAGTCAATGAAGTTTCTGCAGTTTTTTAATTTTTATATGTATGTTTTTCTTTTTAAGTATATAGCTCATATTCTCATGTGTTGTAATATGTAAATCAAAAAGTCATAGCTAGATATAATGACGTTTATGTACCGCAGGGTTAGAAGGATATTGCTGCTATAGAGAGTAGTAGTTATGTATTTGTTTCTCGCCTTTGTACAGCTTGAGGTCATGCGTTGGCAGTGCAGTGATGTTGTAGTATATATACTTTGTATGTTATTGGGAATTCTTTAATTATCTGTGTGAAGGAAAACATATTCTGCAGCCTGTTGCTGTTGTTGTGAAGGATGTTCTGCTTCACTACTGTTTATCTCAGATTACTTAAGACAAGTAGGCGTTCTGCACCTGAAATTAAATGTTTTTTGTCAAAGCTGATCTTCCTTTTTAACAATTTATCTTTGTATACATCAGTTTCTTCATTTTACTGCAGAAAAACATGCAGTTTATTAACATTTACCTCAAATCATCAGCATGCCACTGCTGTCTCTAAACATATGCCTCGCTCGCTCCTTTCCTCTGTCTTCTGTGTCATGTGTGTCCATGTGTATTGTTGCTGTTGTGTGTCAGTCTGATAGCCTACACTGAGCAGTACTTGGAGTATGACCCATTTGTGACGTCACCTGAACCATCCAACCCCTGGACCAGCGATGACCCCACTTTCTGGGATTTGGAGGCTAGGTACGGTCGCTGTCAGTGGATATTTCAAGATATGTCTGTGTGCTCTATTTTTTTTGTTTTCATAATCATGGTATTTATAGAGGAAACCGTTTGCATTGATTATTTTAAAATAATTTCCAAACAACTTTTTCTGTTCTTGCGCTTTATAACCTTCACTGATGTGTGACTGTATGAAATTGCATGATTTTGCCTTTTGGTGTGTAAATCTCAAAACCAATTTCACATCGAGCCGATGGGGGAAGGGAGTTCTTTTCAAGGACACCTTTTTCACCCTTTTTAAAAAAAATTCTGATTAGTTGCTTAAACATTTAAACAATCTCAGGTGCGCGTGAAAGCTCACACCGCACCCCCCTTTACAAGTAAATATTAAACAGACCGAAACCAATTTCACACAGAGCACATTCAAGTGTGAACGCACTCCATGTGCTGCCCTTGAACATATAGTTGCCGGCAGCAGGCAAGTCCTGACAAAGTCTTTGAAGAAACGAATGCTGATAAGTAATTCTTTTGGCTACTTGTGAACTTATTTTTAATCTTCATTTGCAACTCAAAAATGTAAATGATCTGGATAATCAGAAATTTCACTGCACAATTCTCTTAACATAAATGCTAAATGGACTGCGCTACTCACTTTGAAAACTCAAAGCACTGTTTTACTGCTGCACAAGCCTCATTCACCCATTCACATACACATTAACACAAGTGCTTTTTCCCAGCATTCAAACACACCCTGTTGCATGCTTAAGGGGGCAACTTTTTAAAAGATTCTTACAAACTTAAAAAAATGTTCTTATTAAATGCATATGCTTTTTTCTTACAAAGCCAAATGCTGTCTTAAGTGAGACTGACTGAGTACCAGTCAAGCATTAATTGCTTTGAGAGAGAATTTTTAAACTAGCGAAGGACATTTTCGGATCACTCAGCCCAAATTAAAGAAAGCACCCCAGTTTTAGTTTTTCAGATGCACATAAGACCAGAACAAATTGCTGCCTAGCTACCAAATTTTTAAACGTATAAAGAAAAGTAGTGCTCTAAACAAGGTGCACTATGCTCGGAACTCCTGAATACGCAGGAATTCATTAGATCAGACACATAATCACTGTGCCTAATGTAGCTTAATAATTCATCTGAATTGATTAATTGCAGGATAAGAGAACATATTCCCCACAGAGATTGTAATGATTGGATTTCAGATGAGCACTGTCATAATGTGCAGCTTTTCATAAACCAGTATCACATTCACATCAGATCCTTTCATAAGTCCCAAAGATCAGGAGGATTTTGCAGTTTTAATGTCTCATCTCTATCTTCATGTTTCCTCAGTTTTCACTTTTTAGATCTGTCCACGCTTTGTCTCTTTCCCAGCTGTAATTAAGTCTCAGACATTGGTTTCGTTCTTTATTTTTCTTTATTTTTTTAAGGACACTGTGTTTTATGAGTTTTATGAATATTATTAGCTGAAAGTACAGATTTTTCAGCTTTAATTTGAGGGGAAAACAAATATATTGCATTCATCATTTTGGAACCACAGATATAGAGAGGTTGTAAAATATATATTTTTTTTAAAAAACACACCCAATAAACTGCCAGTCCCTCTCTCCGTCGTTCCCAGTAAGGAGCCCAGTCAGCAGAGGGTGAAGAAGTGGGGCTTCTCCCTGGAGGAGGCCTTGAAGGATCCGGCAGGTCAGGAGCTTTTCCTCAAGTTTCTGGAATCGGAGTTTAGCTCAGAGAATCTCAGGTGAGCACCGTTGTAAGTTGAAGTGATCTTTTTTTTCCCCAGTTCTTTTTAACCATGCTGTACTTAATTCAATTAATGAGGAAAAGCAAGTGGTGCACATGCAAAGATTTTGTGGCAAATTCTTAAAGACCGCTTATTCTGCGTTATAAAAAATAAAATCCTGTGTGCTTCATAGGATAAAATTGAAGCCATTCAGTTGTGCATTTGTGCAGCTCCCCTTTAACAATGTGAGGAGAGCATAAGAGTCGATCAAAAGCTTTCACTTCTCTGAAAATAGGCAGAAATTATTTCTTCTTGGCATCCTCATTGTTCCAACCTACCATTTCAACCCACTTGGAACATGCAAGAGCAATCAAGTGAAGGTTTGCCAGTTTTTAGATACCTAGAACACTTAAAGAGAAGAGCACAAACCACACTAAAATTCTGCTTATCAAAATTTCAGGAAACGAAAAGAGTATTAGGAAGGAGGAATACTGAGCTGCAATGTTATGCATATGTATCTTTTCTAGTCTCTGTAAGATAACTCTAAATCAGAATAAAACAGTTTTTGGAAAGCTCTTTATCACCAAAAACAACACTGTTGTATTGAAGAGATGATTAAAGATACAGCCTTACAGCTCTGCTGGAAAACCTGGGATTAAAATAGCAAGACTGACCTAATGAAGTACACATCCATTTTCTTAACTGCTTATTCAATTAAAAGTCATAGCAGCAGTAGAGCCTGTCCCAGCTGGCTCTGCTGGGTGAGGTGCAGGGTACACAAAGCACTCTATCACAGGGCCTCTTTAAACAGACCACCACACACTCTTCCTATGCATTTAAGACACGCTTTAAGACGTTGTTGCCATGCCTTAAAGGAAAGGTTCAAAGGGAAATATGATTTCACAGAACTACTTTACTTCCGTCTTCACATCAAATACAGAGTTGTGGAGCACAGGCAGCAAGCATACTGAGAGAAACAGCTAGCCTGATAATCCATCACACGTCACAAAACATTTTCAATCTCGTGTTTTTAGGCTAGATTATTATTTTTTTAATGCGTGGCAACTTTTCCTCAATCTGTTTCATTTTTAGGTCCGTGAATGTTTTGATTTCGTTGATTTGTTCTTGTAATGGTTTACAGCTCACATTAAATACAAATTTACACACTAGGCACTGTCATATTTAGTCCTTTATGCACCTATGCAGCAATAAGTGGGTGTTTTTATAGTGTGTGGGTGGGAGAGAGAGATGAAGCATCTCTGAAATCTAGCAAGAGAGACAGAGAAATGTGTTAGGAATGAGAGTCTGGGGATGAACTGATAGTATGGAGGTTGTTGATACCTCTGAGGATGCGCTACGGAGAAAAAAACACACACATAAGCAGGGTAAGATGCCGAGCGGGAGGGCATACACTCACATCACTGTTCACCCTTCAGCTATGCCACCAGTCTCCTCACCTCCATCTGTTGTTCTCTTCTTCTGGACCCTTAATTGCTTTTGGTTTTATGAAGGAGCTTTTGGAGGAGTGACATAGAAAGAGGAGAGTGTCTGTTATTGAGAAATGGAGAGTGAGTGAGCAAAGCAGACCCCAGAGGTGCTTCGCTCTATATTGCTAAACCAGTCCACAGATCAATATAGATAGAAACTAATATTGGAGGCAGTCTGCTTCTCTGCTCCCCCCGGTATTTAACACAGTTCAGGTTTTTTCTCTGTGTCAATATTTAAAAGAAAATTATCCTCATGTGTCGTCAAGGAAAGGAGAAGAAAGTTTTAAGAGCATATTAGAAAGACAGAAATCAAATCGACTGGATACTGACATGTTTCAAGAAATATGTTTGCTTTGCAGGAGAGTTTCACTCTTAATTTTCCTGCCCTAATCATACAGATTGCTTTCACTGTCCTAAACTTGCTAATCTATCTAAAGATAAATTATATGCAGTTACATGTTTAGCATGTGGAGTTAAAGGTCTGTGCCACTGATGTGTGTTTCCATTTGTGCTGTTGCAGGTTCTGGCTGGCTGCGCAGGAGTTAAAGAGGATGCCTCAGCAGGATGTTGCACAGAGGGCGCAGGACATCTGGGCAGAGTTCCTGGCAGAGGGAGCGCCCAGCTCCATAAACCTGGACTCCCACAGCTACGAACGCACCAACCAAAACCTGAAAGACCCTGGGCGATACAGCTACGAAGACGCACAGGTGAGAAGTAGAGAAGCACGGAGTGCATTTGAGCTCAAGTAAACTTATTAGGACTTGAAAATTATAAAACCAGTCGGACTTCCCAGGCTTTTAAGGTGGTGCTCATATATCAATATATCAACTTTTTAAAGTCTACATATAGATATGATATAACTGGTATATAACTGGATTATATACTATAATCTGTTCTTAAAATCCCATGCAGATTTATGCAGTTTATTTGCAAATGCCAGCTGAAACATGTCTGTCTGAACTGAGATTTAGTAGTACTCATAAATAATAACAGGTGAACTACAATACTAACTGAATACTAGAAAAGGGGTGATGTTGTAAATTGCCTTTATTTCAATTTGCCTCATTCTGTCCTCTCACTACTGAGAAAAATGCCCCTATTTTTGATCAGTGATTGCAAGACATTTACACTGCCCTGCAAATACACACCTCATGTCCTTTGGAGTGACTTTTGAAAAAGTAAAGCTGACGGGCAAACTCACACAGGACGGCCCCAGCCACTCAGCAGATTTGAACCCAAGACCTTCTTGCTGTGAAACAACGATGCTAACCCCTGCACCACCATGCTTCCCCATGACCCCAGCTTCTTTCCAAAGTCCAAAGACTTGCATGTGCTAGTTTAATTCTAAATGACCTTAATGTGTGAATGGTCGTCTCTATGTGTTAGAACTGCAATAGACTGTTGACCTGTACTATGACAGCTGGGATAAATTTCAGTCACTTCCTGTGTATCAGGATGTAATTGGCTCCAAACAGGCATACTTTCCCCTGCTTGAGGTCAAGAGTATTACCACAAGGCTCTATTTTACATTCCAATTTAAGTTGGTTATATCGCTCGTTTAATTTATAATTCAGTGGCTCTTCTGTGCTTCTTTCAGAAGCTCTGTCCCACACTATTGTCTGCTCCATTTGTCTTTCTTACATGCTTCACCAGTATCAACTAATGAGTTTATATTGTGGAGTGATTTCCAGAGAATATGCCTCATTGGGAGATAGATGGGTATGGGGGGAGGATGGGAGTACTGGGCGCTGTGTAGCATCTATTATATTTCGTCTCGTGTCACAGACTCACATGGGACGAGTTAAATAAAGAAAAGATTTCTCCTGTCAGTTACCTGGCAGTTTGCCTCAATCATCCTCTCCCGCTGAGAGGGTCTTGTTTAGTTTACTCTGCTTGAGTTGCCAAGTTTTGTACATCATTGACACGTAGTTATATATAAACATAGCAGAATTGTACTGCCATCCATCCAACACGAACTTCTCCTTCTTACTTGCCGTGTCTCCCATCTTTCTGACCTCTAAGGATCACATCTACAAGCTGATGAAAAGTGACAGCTATTCACGTTTCCTACGCTCCAACCTGTACCAGGACCTTCTGATGGCGAGGAAGAAAGTACGTGACTCTGTCATTTATTTATGAACTCCTTTCTGTGGACATGCAGAAGCTGCATCATTGAACATTAGCATCGGTGAAGCTGGGACTAAGGCAGGCTCCCCGACTTTACTTAGTAGAGATAAGTGGACTAGTCTTCATGACTTAATGACTTCTCAAAGCGCCCAGACAGCACTATAACAGTCACACACATTGAGATACAGTACAATTTGTGAATATGTCAAAGGGCATTTTGACATATACGACATTGGATTGATGGGCAACCTGCCTTACCTCCCGAACCACACTTGGCCCTGCTAGAGGCATTAATGAGGCATGAGGGGTGCACCGCATTCAGTCAGCTAAATTGCTGAGACGACTGGTAACAGCCCTTTTTAGAAAAGAAAGAGGAATACAGCATAGTATTTTCCAGCAATTACTGTAATGTCAGTAATGTTTAAAAATATGCCTGCAATCTTGTGCAATTTTTGCGAACTGCCTCTTAGGGTGAAAGATGCAATTTTGGCTTTGAAAGAGTTGAACTCTCACGCTCTTTACTTTTCGCTCGACTCTCTAGCCTGAAACGGAGCAGGGGCGACGCACCTCGCTGGAGAAGTTCACTCGCAGTGTGGTGAGTGTCCCCCTGCTTTTAACGCAAAGCACTGCACTAAGTTGTGCTGCACACCGCTGCTGTCAGATGTATTTATTTTTTCATTATAATGACTTTGCATGTAAATCTAGAGAAACGGAGAATTGATTACAGCTACTTTATAAAACGTTTTTATTGTACATCAGTGATAAACTATTTTCCAGGCTTACTTTTGTTTTGCTCTGTCCTAATTGCTACAGTCATTAGATAATTTTGCAGCTACGAAGGGTTTGATGGAGTCATTGCATGTGTTTGGGAATTCAGGGGACATTTCCTTTTTCTAAGAATGGCGTATTAAGTAATAAATGACTGTCCATTATACAAATTAGTTTGCCTAACTGCGTGACTGCGAACGAGGGAAGAGGCAGGATGAATGCAAAAAGATTACAATGTAAAATTACAGCTAAGCGGTTTGAGTAATTTCTGTATTCGTCAGTATTTGCTTTGGGGTGCCATTTGCCATGTGTTGCCATGTTTGCTTTTTGCTTTATGAAATGCATTATTTCTTTCAGTTCAACAGATGAAGCCTTTGGTGTGCAAAGACCTGCAACTGTGACCAAACTATGCATTTCTCTGCAGGCACATTATGAGCTTGATGTCAAAGAATAAAAAAATAAATGTTATTTAAGTCTTATTGGACTTAAAATGGAGAGCTTGAGCTCCCTAAGGCATCTCTCATTGTATTACTGTTTTGTTTTTTTTTTCTTTTTCTCGGCTAATATGTATTCTCACCTTGAGGTTTAATATATTTTTTGCAGACAACGCTCTGCGCATGCAGGTCATCCTTCTTCTTTTTCTCCTTAGCTCCTTAGAAATCCTCAGGAAAAAACTTTAAACTATGACAGATGTCACGTTGCTCTTCTTTTCCAGGGCAAGTCATTGACGGGCAAACGACTGACGGGCCTCATGCAGTCGTCCTGACAAGGCCTGGATGAAGAATAGGTGGAACCATACCCAGAAGAGCTGCTTACCCATGGGAAGCAGGTGGAAAAGGACCCTGGGGTGTGCTTGCGTAGCTGTGGGAGGTGGATAAGGGCGCCAAACAAGCTTACACCACTGGATTGGACTACTACCACATGCGAAACTCACCTCAGATCAGTTCAAGCGGACCGACAGCATGCAATAAGTCACCAGACCTGACACCAATGCTGTCACAGTCTAGATGATAAACAATGCTACTCCTCTTAGGAGGTTTCTACAAAAAAAACACCCGTACTAAGGAAAGCCGGGCTCAGTTGTTTCTCTCTATCTACTCTCATGTTAATATAGTAGCTGAAGAGGCTATTGCTTTTACTTTCAGTGATATAAACACGGAATGCTTGAATGCCTTGACAGATGTCAAATGAGACTTAGATTAAATGCTGTAGCTAGCTGTTTTATCTCATCATTCACCAGGATGATATAAGGGAATGAAACGTGGGGAGCAGTTTACAGACGCTTGACTGCCAGGTGGTGTAGTACACTTAACTTCTGATTGACTAAAGCTTTTAGATCAACTTACTATTGTATGACACAAGATATGCCTCTGTATGTCCAGTGCCTGTTTACTTGGTTACAGTGTGCGCTCACATTTAATGTAAATCAGCACACTTGCTGCTTTTATCTGTCTCCCTGCAGTTATTGCTGTGTAATGTAGTACTGTAGTTGGTACAGTAGTATGTGTTAGTATGTGCAACAGTAGCTACTAATACTGAAGTTAGTACAAGCACAAGCTGAAACGTCTGCTTTTTAATCCAAGTAAAGGGCACCAAACACGCGTATCCTGGAAAGCTAATCAAAATCAGTGTTGACCTGATCATTGGGACATATTCTTAATCTACAAATTAATGATTATTTTACCCCAAAAAATACGTTGTGGACACCCAGAGGTGGACATCTTGTCATAAAAAGGTAAGTTGATAGGTTTACAAACAGGTGTACTGCTTTAAACGGGTGGGTGGATAAAGGTTAGGCTTTACTCTATCTTCTAAACATTCCACTTCAGGCAGCCACGGTAATGTTTATTTGGCTGACTTGTTACCATTCTTCACCTTATGTAAAGATGACAATAAAAGAGGAATGCACAATAAAGATGGGGGTTTGGACCCTTATGTCATCATGTCCATTTCGTGTTTCACTTCCAATAAAATCCCAGAATAAATGCCAAATCGTGAACTTTGAGTGCAATTTCATATAACAGGTGCGCCTTTGCACTTTGTAGTTACATACTGCCCCCTAGTGTCCTTTGCGTTGTAAGTACTGGTTAAACGTCTCACCTTCTGTCATTTGCTGGCACGTGGAGCAAAACCATTAAAGCAGGGCAACAGGTACGCTTTAGAAATGTGCTATTAAAACCTAAATGTTAAATAGTATGGCTTTAAAGTGTTGTCCCTCTTGAATTTGATGCTTAGGAAATAAACACGGATTATTACATCTAATGCTACAAAGGGCTTTCAGTATCTTTGTATCTTGATAATAGCTGTGAAGTGCAATAGCTCCATCTGGTGGATATTTTATTAAGAAACGGTACTTTTTTTTTTCTTCTAGCTTCTTTATCTTCTGAACCAATTCCACTATGCCTTGTGCGCGGGGAAAAATGATCAATATGCTTTTTGTGACATTTTTGTTTGGTGGTGTGCTGTGTGATTTTTCTAATGTGAAATATGTGCCGTGGCTCCAGAAGGTTGGGAAAGATTGCTTTAGATGACAAACTGAAACACGGTCAGTTTATAGCCATTACAAATTTATTAATCAGAGCTTTACATTGTGCACACGTCTCATAATACACTGACAACTTCTTAGTAGATGTTTAAGGTTAGATTTGAAAAACTGGGATGGGTGGATTTGGCACTTAAAAAAATCACACTGGGCAATATTGCATGTTGGTACCATCAGGATACTTGTTTGGGTAGTATGGGTGCTTGTTAGACTCGTTATTGTTTATATTTGAGTGAGGAAAAAAGCTCAGAAAGACATTTTTCATGTTGTTGTTTTACAATGCAGAAAGTGTAGCTGAGCTGGGCACGTATTTTTAGGTACGTACACCAAACAAAATGAATTTCTATTCTGTTTCAAGTTTATGCCTGGCTGTAAAGGTACACTAATTTGGGAATAGAGAAATGTGTCACTGGTTGCAGGGCTTAAAAGAGTAATGACTGCACAGCTAACACACAAATTCACTCTGAGGAAATGGGTCAACACATAATTTGGCATTAGGTCCCTTGGGAAAGCTGAGACCTTATTGAAAAGCAGTAAGGAGAATTAGGCAGCGGGACAGGAAAGAGGCTGGACTCCTCTAATCTCCAGAGCCTTGTTGAAGTGCACCTCCATGGTCTTAGAAGCCTTGGTGATCTTCAGGTTTCTTATACAACCATTAAAAGAAGTGCTGGTAGAAAGAGCTGCCTGGTGAACTCCAGCTGAAACAAAAACACAATCAAATTTACTCCGTTATCCCTGAAAAGGCTCTTCTCTGGCAACAATTCGTATGAATAGCAGTGTAAATTTGTTGGCATGCTTCTTTACGTCTAAGTATCACTTTAGGTAGGTGGCATTCATACCAGGATATCCTCCAACATATATGGGGTCGCTGGTGTCGCAGGTGACAGAGTGTGCATACGGACTGGCTGCGTCGCTCTGCTTCCCATCAACCACCAGCTCCAGCTTGTTTCGTTTCTTGGTGGCGGTGATGGAGTGCCACTGGCCATCACAGAAGCCTTCTCCCTGAGGAACGTGCACCGCCGAAAAGCGCCCAGCTCCATTGTCAACATGGAAGAGCAGCTAAGAGGGAGGGAAAGGCACATGGAAACAAAGAAGTTTACTGCATGTAGTCAAACTAATTTCATAATTCTGCGGATATCTATTAACATATACAGTATGTGTGTACTGTTCCTCTAATCTTCTAGCACTCATTGTATTTTGATATATTGCTGCAAAAAAACATTACCTTTGTTTTTTGCACATTTGATTCATTTGCTTTAAATACCAGTCCAGCTATTAAGTTTTTCTAACCTTGTCACAAAAAGTAACCTCGCAAAGGGAAAATAATTTATTTAATTTTATAATGGACTTCCAAAAAAGGACAAGTGTTTAATTCTTCTGTTACTTCTTATTATACTTACATATACTTATTTCCAGTATAAGGTTTAACAGATTTTGGTTTTATTCGATTAAATATACAGTTTATGTGCTCTGGTTAGGCAAATCTATTGATGGGTATTATATGTGTATATACACACACAGCGGCTGGATAGCGTAGTGATAAGACTGCACGCCTCTGGGCTGGGAGTCGCAAGTTCGATTCCAGCCTGGGACGTCTGTATCCAGTAAGCAAGAGTTGTTGGACTGCTACTATGCAAGTAATGATATGTGCTACGGCAAGGAGGAGCCAAGATGACAGGTCAGGGGGGGAGATATCACCCCCAGCTATCAAGGCAACTGTCAAAAAAAATGTGGGAAGTTAGGAGTAATAATAGTTACTTTAGTCTTATAAAACATGACAGGTGAGATGAAGCACACTATGGCTACTTGCAGGTATCTGCAACTTCAATTCGTTAATGACATACAATAACTGTTACACAGAGAAATTCAAAAGTAAGTACTTATGTTTAGAGCCCAGCCACAAATTCAGAATGTTCTGTGATTTAGACCACTTTTATATTGCAGTAGAAGCAGATGGCAACCAGTTCAGTAGAGTGCGTCTGGGACAGGGAACTTACTGTGAGACACGTCAGAGACTAATTGTGCTCATCATCAGTGCAAAGTGACTCAGCTTGATTGCAATGTGTTGGCAATCTTTCTGCATTTATAAATCAGACAGTAGCAAAGCTTTGCTGCTGATCAATCTGTTTGATTGCCCAAAGGTTGAGGGCGTGGCATGTTTAACCTCTGGACACCAGTAGGCCACCACAACCATTTGCAATCTTCAACATATTCAGTGCAACCCCTACTGATTTTTTTTCTAGTCACAAGGAGTGTGTTATCTTATATTTACTGTAGTGCAACTGAGCCATAAATGAGTGTTGTGTACCTTGGCATCCACAATTTCTAGCCCCAGTCCATCATTGCCTTGATTACTGACTGCCAAAAGCACTCCACTGGTTCTGCTGGTACGGAACTCTAATGCTATGGACACTTCCAGACCCACTCTATAGGATGGGACTAGATAAAGACAGAGAGAGTAATTGTTGGTGAGAAATGGAAGGCACATTTTGTACAAAGACATTCTAATAAGTAAAATGTATTCTGATCAATATATAATAAAATAGTAAAAGAACCAAAATCAGGTAATTTCTATGCATGCACAACATGGTAAAATAAATCCCAGCCTTATGTTCCTCTTTCATGTACATGGTCTGAGCGTCATCTCACCTGCTTTTAGAAAGCCAGTGCCGTCAAAATAAGTGCCTGTCTCAGTAGCTACGAAGCACCTTCCAACCATATGACTGGAGGTGGGCGTCGCCATGTCTAGTTTAAAGTCAATCATAGACTCAGACGAACCTTGATGGAAACGAGAGCAAGTGAATAAAAACAATTTACAACATTTAAAAATACCATCCCATGAAAAAAAAGAGAAATTAAAACCAAAATGCACTCGTTAAATACAACACAAACCATTACCTGGAACACCTCCTACAGGGCTTCCAGCCACCTTAAGGTCACGAATACATCCATTGATACTATAGAGAATCTTGACACAGAAAAAGAAAGAAAAAAAAAAAAAAAGAGTTGATAAAAATCACTCAAAAGCCGATCAGTCGGCAATCTGACTCATATTAACTTCAGTCCTGATGGAAAACTGGATAATCATACTAGAAGTTCTTGGTTTTTATATTTAAACCACACTCAAGTCATTTCAATTAACTGAAAACAACTGAACTGGAAACAAACAACTGAAGCACCGAACTGAAATAAAATTGTGATGGCATGTGTTGACATGCAAAGAAAGACTATTTTTAATGGTGTGTGTGTGTGTTTTACCGGTCCGATTCGTTTTGTGGTATAGTTTTGTGGTAATCCACCAATGTACAGAATCCCCACCACATCTAACAGGTCGGCCTGGCAAAAAGAACACAATTCATTAATGCAGTGCTCGCAGTCACTTTGATGCACTTTGTCATCTCTATTAGTGCAGACAATAACACCTATTCTGTCTGTCTGCTTCCTACGTTATTGTCTGAGATGACCATGTCAAGTTTATAACAAAGAAAATTGACAAGACTGTTTTACGGCACAAAAATATAAAATTAGAAATGCAAACAGTGAAAACACCCCCTCGCTGGCCCACAGTTTCTAGTCTAAATATGAACAAATATTTCCCCTCCCATGGCAGCATACAAAGACTCTTTTCTGATGCTTCCTTTGTGATTTTTTCCCCTTTGTGCTATGCAGTGTTGTAAAACACTTTCTTTTTGTTTCCTGTATCGCTGTGTACAACATCTTCCATATAAGGCAGTTTGTGAAACTTTGTGTTCGCCATAGTTTAAGGTCATAATTTACTGAATGACATTGTAATGGCAGGATTTTGACTACCTCGTTGTGATGATAGAGGGCAGAAACAGGACTTGGGCTCAGTGATGTAAGTTCAAGTTTTAATTCTAGGTTTCAGTGTTACGGAGCTGGTTCTCTTAGCGTGTACATCACTATGGGCACTTACGGCCGGCACACTAGTGACGCTTACAGCTGAGATGAGGAATAACACACATTTAGATGTATTAAACTTCCTTTACAGGAGTTTGGGTTTGAGAGAGATTTCATTTGTAAATAGTCAAACAGCCAAAATAAGGGGAAAAAAAAAGGTACCTTCTTTGGACTTAACATCACTTTATGGTACAGCATATCCACTTTAAGCGTGGCTCTCTGCCTGATACGCATCACACTGATCTGGGAACAAAAAAACAGAGACAGAGATGGAACAAAAAGGAAGTAGACATGGTGAATTGAATGGTGCAGTAACTGAATCACAAGCATCCGATAATTTCATCGATGACCAAATGTTGCCTGGGATGTATGAAGACTGACAAAACTTGTCTTTACGTGCTGTGACTTTGTGTGTTCATTGCTGTTCATTGCAGAATCTCTATTATAAACAATTCTTTTAAAAGCTTTTGACAGTGCAGGAAGAAATAAAACAAGCAACAGAACTTTTATTCCAGAAACAAAAATTGCAGCTAAGCTCTTGAGACAGTAAATATTTAAATTTTATCATAAACATGTTGCATGCAAGACATCATGCAGACAGAATCCAGACAGGAGATGCTGTTCAAATAATTAAAACAATGTGTTACAAACTTCTCAAAGATTGAAGAACTGTTGTACCTTATGCCAGCTCCCATCATTGATGGAGTATGGGACACAGTCAGATATGTTTCCATGACCAAGATCATAACCGAGACAAACCTGGCCATTCTTGATCTTAAAGAATAAAAGAAGAGTTTTTATGATAGATGAAGGCGAATAACAAGCAGACATGTGAAACAGAGTACATACAGTTTTAGTCTCTATACAGTTCTGTAGCATAGACAGAAATCAAACTGGAAAATTACCAGGTGAAATCTTTTAAGTTACAAAAGGAGTTTCATAGTGTGTACCCACTGGGCCTAATTTGGAAAACAAACCCACAAAGAGCAAACTTGGACACTTCATGGCACATAAATAAGAAGCAGAAGCTGTTCTTCCAGAGTAAACATAACTGAAAAGTATCAAAAGCTTTAAGGGGCACGGTAATGAAACAGCAACATGCCCTTTATATCCTTTTATCAAAATTAAGTCTTAAACTACAAAAATATACAGGAGGACTATAAATACCTTTGAGTACACTTAGACAATAACTGGTTAAAAACACCACTGCACTTTATAGGAAGGGCCAGAGTCGTCTCTGTCAGACAATACTCAGGATTATTTACGAGTCAGTTGTGGCCAGTGCCTATCCTCTATGCTGCTGCATGCTGGGGCAGCAGGTTGAGGGTCGCAGATGCCAACAGCCTAAATGAACTGATCCGCAAGGCCAGTAATGTCTTGAGGATGGAGCTGGACTCCCTTAGGGTGGTGTCTGAGAGGCAGATGTTGTCCAAGATAAAGACAATGCTGGATAATACCTCCCACCCACTCCATGACGTGCTGGCCAGTCACAGGAGCACGTTCAGTGAGAGACTGAGATTACCCATAATGCACCACTGAACGACACAGGAAATCATTCCTGCCCGTGGCCACCTCCCTGCACAACTCTTCCATCTAATACACTGTAAACACTGTAATAGTTACACCCTTTTTGCACACGCTCTACAGTAAAATAGCATATGACAAAGTTCACAGGTTAGCATCAATGTCAATCATATATTCCACCCCTGTGGAAACAGTAAGTTAAAACAGCGCTG
>VOQK01015363.1:8699-20443 GCA_015052645.1 Benitochromis conjunctus
TATCACCTTGAGCAAATGATCTTCCATCTCACAAGGTGTAAACTGTAAATATTTTGTTGTAGCCACACAAATTGCACTAAACTAACAGGTATAGCAGAATTGCCAAGCTGTGTTTTAGCGTCTTGACGATTAAGTTTTCACCTACTGTGTGCTGTTAATATCGATAACCCATGGATCTAGGAGTCATTACTTTATACAGGCTTTATTACAGTGCCATATCAGATTAGCCGAAATATCTCTTGACCAATATGGGGTCTCAGTATGGCCAAAACCAATAATGAGAAAACTGAGATTGAATTTGAAATTCAGTATGACTGGAAGGATTAGTGTGCAGCCTAAGACTTCTCTCGCCTCAAAGATGTCAGTTGGATTTGAGCTGGAGGGGGGTTGGAGGTGGGTTTTCTATGATGACCTACATTTCTCCTAAACCAGTTGCAATGCAGGGACTTAGCACATGGGCAATGTCTCATAATGTTATAGCCTCCAGAAAAGGAACTACAGGGATTTAATGGAAGAAATGGGATGCAATGGCTATGGAAATGGAATGCAATGAAAGAAGAAACACTGTTTTTTCTTTGTCTGGGTCAACTGCAGCAACAAGTTTAATACACTAGTAACTGACTTTCCTTCTACGGCAGGTGATGTTTATCTGCTGTACTGTGCACAGTTTTGCCCAAAAGACACAGATGATAGCTAGAAACATCACAAAAAAAGTCACGTCTGTTAATCAAGACAATCACCTATGTCATATTGATTATATATTCAATAAATAATCAAGTAGTTAGTGTTGCCTAGCAACCACATCATCAGGACCTACATTGTTTTAACATGATGAATGACTGGCTACTGGGTTCAGTCCTGCAGTAAAATCTATAACGTGAAGGTTGACGTTGACGTGATACAACTGCCTGGAACTGAGTACTCGTTTTAAAAGTGCAGCCAAATGCAATAAACTGTATTCTCTCTATACACTGCAGTTGATTAAAGAATATCTAATTTTAATGAGGAGAAATGTATAGATATTTGTGAGAAACTGGTTAATTGATGCTATAAATTTTGGTTGGATTGTACACCCTCTTGTCATCCTGCCCTTAAGCATTATTGATGAATAAGCGCTGTGAGATTAAGATGCATTAATCTGGTGATAGGTATTTAATTTGATAAGCACATCTAATTTAATGCCTGATTTTCACCTCCTTTGCGTAATACTCTGTGCATTAGTATTAGACAAAATGATTGAAAGAGTCATTTTGCAGTGCATTTTCAGTGTCATTCCCCCATTGGTTGTTTTCATTGTGAATAGCAGCATGAAGGCGGACCTTTGGCAGTCTCTCAAATGCATCCTGTGTCCTTGAAAATCAAGTATGGCCTGTTCACACAGCAACTTATCTCCCAAAGTGAAGCTGACGTCTAATCAACACCTGCAACCCTTTCCTTTGCCGGGTGTCCAAGTGAGACTTCAAAAGTTGTGCCAAGCCACACGCATCCTGCTGTGTGTGAGAAAGTAGTGGTGGAGAGGAGAAAGGCGAGCGAAAGAGAGATATCTTATCAAAGCCCCTTAGAACCTGATGTTATTTTTCCACCATATGTATTAGATAGTACCTGTGATGTGATGTTGAAGCCTCATGTCCTTTAGAATTGTAAGGTGGCTCATCTCATGCCTATTCTCCTATAGTGATTGTGTCTCACACTGCTTGATTACACAGGTTTGCAGGAATGACGGAGCACCTTTTTCTTTCTGTTGCCTTGAATACAAGAAATGTAAGACTTTTTTCTATGTTACATCAAGCCTGTTGTTCTTTTCTAATGGCACTCACAGCACCTTATTCATTTCTCTTCTATACTGCTAAATGCAAAGATGCTTTGTGTCATTAAATGCTCAATTGACCAGTTGACGTGTTATTATCAAATGCGTTGTTTTCTTAAGGGAAAAAATGCCTATACGGTCATATCTGTTCCATTATATGTGACTTGAGATTGCATTGTAGATCATCAGATTGCTTGAGCTTAGGGTATTAATGGGCTATGCCTCCTTTGTCGGCAGTCAACACTGGAGATGAATACAGTCTTTTTCAAACAAGCTCAGCGTTAAGATGGTGAAAGGAGCTTATCAGAGCTGCTTGCTTATAATAATCAATTACAGGTGACTATGAGTGACCTTGAAACATACTGAATCCGCAGAAATACAATGAGAGGATTTGGATTGCGCACACTCATGTACTACTGCCAAGCATTCTTGACACACTGCACTGGAAACTGAGTGAATAAGGCTGTGTGGATATATTTTTCTCCTACCCAAACCTAATATCTTCCTGAAATGCATCGTCTCCCCTGGCCTTATCTCCCTCTCTGCTCTCTCTGCTGTAATTGTCGATGAGATGCTTTTGGTGTTGCTGTCCCACCAGCAATAGCATGCAGAACGTGTATCCATCAATCTGTTCAGTTCTCCCTGAGCAGTTCCCTCACTGAAATCCGTTTAGGGCTTTTCTTATTGAGTGGAGTGTAGTGGAGCCCTTCTGGGGCTTCAGCTCTCTAACCTAGTTCCCCCTCTGTCTTTTCAATGAACCCATTCCCACTTGTGAATACATGTTCTCCCTACATAGAAGCAGCAGAAAGGCCAATGATTTAGGAGAGTGAGAGTAATTAAGTGTGAATATCTTTTCATAATCATTTTATGTAGGAGGTCCTGCAAGTTACGTCTTATACATTCAGTGACAATAAACTGCCATATTTGTTTTAAATAATTCACCGATGAGTAATTATATGTTAGGGGTATAATAGTTATATTCAAATGATTAAAAAAAATCATATTATACATATATATAATATGATTTCTTTTAATTGGAGGGAGCTAGTGATCATTATTAGGACTACACTTTTACACTTTCTTACTAGTCTTTAAAGACGTGTTTAGTCCCATTACTGTACCTTCGATGTATGAAGGTAGCTGTAATTGGGAAGCAATGTTTGTTGACATGGTTGTAGTCATAAAACATTTTTCCTAACAAATGCACTTTGAAACAGAAGGAGACGTTGCTGGCTGTTTAGTTCTCTTCTTAGTGTGTTGCCTTAATTGGCGTGTCAGTGACTATCACGGCTTTGAACATGCAGCACGCTTAGAGCAATGTTAAATGTGCCATGTATACGAAAGCAGAATAGAGAGGTTTGATGTTATAATACAATCAATTTGTGCAGTCTATACCCCCCCAATAGTATGTATGAAATGCTAAGAAGGGTACTTTACTGTGGTCTGACATTTGAACAACCTACTCGACGCCCTTTCTGTAACCAATATGCTCTTTCCAGTTGTTTGGGTGTAGTACTTTATTTCAATTATTCATTTCAATTGTTCCTCAGCAACTTGCTCTGTGTGGCTAAGGTCTTTAAAAATACATGTTCATAACTTTGGCACAGATTTTCAGATCTGTTTGAAGGTGTATTGCGCGTTAACAATTCAGAAACATGTTAAACTAGAATTAAATCAGCAGAGAAAAGTATAGCAAGGTGCTTGGATTTGAAAGATTTAAACACAACAAAGCGATGCAAAACTAAAAGAAAAACGATCATTTTTATGAAGCTCTGGTTTTCTAGGCTCTCTTTATGTACAGAAAATAACACTGATGTAGATTAGTTGCTTGCTAGGTAAGAATGTTTGAAAAGGAGCTCATTAAAATAGCTTCACCACTGAGGAAGAATTGTAAGCTTTGTTACAATACAAGACTTTGATCCAATTAACCATAATATGTAGAGTAAAGGTGGAGGTGTATTTGGTATCTGAAACCCGGTGTCTCTCTTAAATTGAGGAAAATGAAAAAATGGGTCTTACCATCTGTATTTGTCCCAGACTCTAAGATCAAAGGAAATTTTACATACGCAGTCTCACTGTCTTAATATAGTTCAGTTCTCTTTCCATCTTGGAAGACATACATTTTGGAAAAGGCAATGCATTTTTTTTTTTTGAGCTGAAACATAAAAGCTCATCCAAGAACATCAATAATTCCAGAAAAAAAACCCAAACCAAATTTCAGTATTTTTAATGCCATTGTCAGTGATTCCCATGTTTTATATATCTCCCGGTGCAGTTGTCCTAACCGAGAAAAGATGAAAACATGTTGATGTGATTGAAAATAAAAAAGGAGAAGTATCAATATCCTGTAAAAGCTTAACACAAAACAAAAACAAACAAAATAAAAAAAGCAACTTTTCAACTATATTGTTTTTCATCTATTCAGATGAGCTCTGGAGTGAATTTTAAGACAAAAATAGAATATCGATGATAAAAAAAAAATCTCAGATTTCATTTGCTGTCAATACCAGAAAAAGACGGTTGTGTTGAGTCATTGAGCAGAGCCTTATTACACAAAGGTATCTTGTTGCACTTTCAAAGAACTCTTGTAATGCAATGGATTTTGTCAGGAGGCAAGAGATTTTGTCAATCAGAAATCCACCAGTCTTGCAAGCACTCCATACTGCTTGGCTTTTCTTCCCTGTTTATGAGTTTGTGTTCCTCTGTGAGCAGCGGGCCCTATAGTGCTTGCTGCTTCCTTGCAGCCTCTCCATTAGGTGCCTAACAGAGCGTTGGGCTGCGGCTGCTCTCTCCCTCAATGCCTCCATCTCTCTGTCGCCCTTCAGGTCTCATCGCCCTCGCAATGGAGGATCCATTCGCCATGATCCCAGGACACATACTGTCCTCCATTACCCAGTCTCACAGACCACTGCATTTAGATCCCTCCCAGGGCCCATATATGTACACAAGCCCATTTTTGCATGTGTGAAAGCTAGACGTAACCAAGGACAGTAACTCATATCTTGTTACACCACCCCAATAGAGGCAAATGAGCGGAGAAGGTGAGGGGACGGGTTCCATAGGCCAATTTAAAGGGCTTTGTTATAGTTTGGAGGATGCCCGTGTGTAGATTTCCTACATGTTAACTCAAAAAAAGACCTTCAGCTGTAACAATTCATACCACTGACCCATAATATAAAAATTCTACAGCTGCCTTAAGCAGTCCCAAGCCAGCCAATAATTTTGTTAAATACTTTGAGAAAAAATAGATAAATTATTAAAACAATTTATTTTTTATGTTACATTTACTTTTTTTGATCAACTTTTTTGTGCTACTTTTAAAAACTCTAAAACTATTGAATGCTTTACTTTGCCTGAAGGTTTCCATGAAAATAATGTATTCATTAGAGCCAGAAGGAACTGAGATTACAGTGACCTTGACCTTTAACCAGACTGGGTGTCAAAGGTCAAGCAATCTGTGAGTGAACATTTGGTCTACATTTAAAGAAAGCCCCTTAAGACATTCAATAGATATTGGATTCTAAAAAGTGGCATGGACAAATGACTAGAAAGCACACTAATTTAAAAACAGTTGATAAAAAATTGACCCACAGACTAGTCAAAGCACAATAGCTGTGAGGAAAGTAATGAGGAATATGTTTTTGTACGTTTTTTTATTTGGAGACAAATTATGGTTTCCTCAAAATGTAATAGATTATGCAACTTAGTTTGGGATGGGTTCATAATTTTTTACGTATGTATGTGGAAATGTCAGTCTTCTTCTACAACAGACTAGAAAATGTGCCAACACTACAATGCTCCTCTTATTCAAATCAGATCACTCAGTCTTTGCCTAGAGTCACAAACACCCCCAACTCTTAGATAACAAATTGTTTTATCCATAGGATCCAATTAAAAACTGTGAAATCACTGAAAGTCATTTGGTGTCTGGGATGCTTATCTCTGCTGAGTGTACAAGTGATTATACTTGTAAGTGAACTCCAGGAAATCTTAGTGATGAGAAGCGCCTCCAGTTAAAGAGCTTGCTGAGGAATAGTAAAATCAAAACTGGACCAAAGTAATAAAGTCACAAAAGAAATATTGTTCCATGTGGGAATAAAGATCTGGTCCTGGTAGCAATTTGGGTTTGTCAGTTAGATGGCCAGCCAGCTGAACGTATTACTGCTAAACACTTTGCTTGAGAGTAGAGAACTGTTTTTATTTTTCTCCTAATGCATACTAAATCATCCAGGTAAGGAAATCCCAGAAAGTTCATTCTGTTCATCTGGACATAGAGCGTTTTTATTCTTGTGTACTCAGCAGGTCATGTTTGAATTGAACTTACTCTGGATTTCCAGTGTTTCACCTTTACAGGGTTTTGTCAGGCCTGGGAGCACATTTCACATTTTACAGACTATTATTATGATGTATTATTATTATGATGTATTATGATGTATTATGATGTATTATTATTATGGTTAGGAAAAGATAGGTAGCAGAAAATCTGGAAATTCTGTTTCATTGTGGCCCATTTGTGCCAGAGGTCATTAACTTTTCTTGCCTTACTGTAAGTCACAAACATCACTGCTTGGCATGTTACTCCCTCCTGTAGATCTGTGTCCATATTCTCAAAATATTGTACCTCACACTAGGACATCTTTCAAATAACACAAAAAATTATACTAAAGAAATGTTTACTCTTAATAATTATCTACACAGATGCTGAGAGCATCTTTTAATTCGTAACAAAAAGAAATTCCAAGCTAAAAGAAGGGGCTGACTTGGTGTTAGCGTGCCTGTATTGATTAGTTGATTAGTGAATGGAGTGAGGTGTGGAATGGTGAGTAGGTGCTAATGATTTAGGGATCATCTGAACTATTACTTTCAGTGCTCAGTCCAAAAACTAAATTTAGGAGTGGCATGCCCCCTATTTTCAAGAATGTTTTTCTAACTCTGCCAGTTAGGAGCCTGAGGGGTTCTTTGAGTATGGTCTCACTCACAGAACATTTCATCACCCAAAACGGTGCCAGCCACACATTACGGCTGCAATACAGGGAGGGAGAAAAAACAAAAATCACTCACTGGCTTTTGCAATATTCAAATCAGTCCTGTACAGAACTTAAATGTGTAACTATAAACTGTGTTTAAAGCATTAGAGTACAATTTTAGAACCTAATTTTGAGATGCCAACTAAAACATGACAGGGATTTAACTTAAATAAGGTCAAATTGTTGAATTTAGCGACTGAGATGTCATATTGCACTCAGTATTTGCATGTTCAAAAGAAAGAAGCAAAAACACGCAGTACGTTTGTCGAATGCTATCAGACAGGAACAGCTTGGCTTCCTAAGCAGTACAGAAGGTCAGTTTGCATGTTGTAGTGCTGGGTGCAAAAGATAACAATAGCATACCAGTAGAGACCACGGCTCCTGCTGGGCTTAAGTGTCATGATGCCTTAGCTTTTCATTTGGCACATTACCTGTGCTATGATATTTTCCCCTCATCCACCCTTATTTTTGCACAGACAAGTCAATATCACATGCAAGTTTCAAAGGGCTTTACAACTGTAAAACATGTTAAAAACAAGACATGGAGAAAGAAGACCAACTTGGAAATAACAGAAGCAGAAGGCTGATGTGATAATGATGAAGAAAATATTCAACTGGACATGCGTTTGGTATCTTTTCACCAGAATCCTCAATATGAGGTCCAAAGAGATGTCGATGCAAGTGAAGGAGGCAATCATTAGTCTGAAAAACCTGAATAAACCATCAGAGAACGAGCAAAAACTTTATGAGTGAGACCATGTTTCTCCAACTTTCTCCAACTCCAACAGTTTGTTTGTCCTCACCATTTTACAACTTGAAGTCATATCATAATAATCAAGTGATGTATAATCACTTAACTTGTTAGATTCTTTTCATGTCAATGAATCAGACAAACATGTAAAGCAAGAGTATAGCTCCATCTTTCCCCAGCATGGAGCTGCTTTTATAGCCATTCAAAGCTTAGTAATGATGCATACACAACCTTAATGTATTGGTGAGAATATCATATCACCCTGTTAACAACATCACAGTGAAGGAATGCATCATTCAAATCTTGCACACACTAATTTGATGATGAAACGCAAAATCAAAATCTGGCAGCTCCGTTACTGTAAACATCCATCTTTGAATGGAGACATAAATTGAAAAATAAGAGTAGCTGTGGGGAGAGGAGGCTGTTTTAGATGAAAATTTTAGAGAGACTGATATGTGGGGAGGTAGGCTGCAAGACAGGTGGGTGTGGAGAAGAGTCACACAACCATGAGGAATTGTATAATGGCTGGGGACTAGGAGGAGAAGGCCTCAGCAGGTGGGGGTGCTTCCTGTGAATTACCAGCTACATTTATGTAGCACTCCAACAGCATGCTAATGAAAGACTCGATAAGACAAAAGAGCAGGAGTCAAGTGCAAGTCCTCTGCAACGGCATAATTTTTGCCAAGCTATCCCTTTTCTGTTTCAAAGTGGTGCCAGAATACCTCTATCAGGACTTTTTAAGCCCCATATCCTTTAAAAACAGGACTAAAAATAAAACGAGCACGGTTTAATAAAGTCCGTTCAACCATAATATGAAATATGGGTTAAGTGGTTCCAAGAATGGGGCATTCATCCATGTATGTCCTTCTTTTCACTACATGCACGGTGCCTATAAGTGCAGCTTACTTTAAATGTTAGTAGCTACAATGTTGTTAGATGGCCATGGACATAAAACGTAGACCAAGGCAAAGAACAATCAATACCGGTGATGGAGACCGTTTACTGTTTCATTATTCCAGATTCATGACCTACCACAGCCCCATGCTGTTGTTGCCCCTAGGCTAGAGCTGACTGTCAGTCACATTTGCTCATTAAGTGCCAATCACATGGTACTCCAGGCTATAATTTTGCCAGCACTTGGTGGCACTGCAGATGTCACATAATGATCCCCTGCCTACTTCCTGCATAATTCAATGTAGGTGTAGTTGACAGAGTTTAGCCTTGACAATGAACTCTGTCACTGTGTAAACTGGTGGTCAATTGGGTCAGTCTCAATTTTTATTTTTCCTTGCTGAGAGTAGGACAGTTTTCGCCATGGACTGGCTGAACGCTTATAATGATTCATTGCCCATCCCTTTGCTAATTTTGCCAGTATGTTTTAGCTTGAACTAATTGTTTGGATACATTTCATCTGTAGTGATGAGTATTGTATATGCGCAGAACAAATAAAAGTATAACCTTATTGCTTTGACAATCTGTAAATTTAAGAGTTTCAAATCTCATAATGTGCATCACATAAAATCCTCTGGTCTTATATGAATATTATTTCCTGCATACTGTCAGTGCAAACATATGCAAAACTCCATTACCACTAAAAGATGAGAGAGACAAGTAAGTAGTTAATGGCTTATATTGCTTCCTCTTCATGTTTCAGTTTAACTGGATTAAAAAGGGAGCTGTAGTAAAATTCACATAAAGCTACACCCAGGGCAGATATGTGTAGACCCTGATCAAACTGTGGCTCCAACAAGGATGTTTGAATGAAGAAGGCAACGTGGCAGACCGTGGAACAACACAGGAAAATTAAACATGCACAGACGCACACATTTCAAGGTTTCCATGGAAGACTGTGATTAAATATAAAGAGGTGTCTGAGCACGGCAGTAAATAAAATGAAAAGTGTCACGTGTCTGCAGCCATGATCTTGACTTTAATTGACAAGTTGTCATAGTTAAGGCATGTGGGAGGCAAATAAATCATTCACTGCCCAGAGAGACAGAGACAGTTCGTGTTTTTCTTCTACTGAGTTAATAACAGCCAAATTTCAGAGTAAAGGCCCTCAGAACATACAGGTAGGACAGTGACCAATGTGTAGTGCCAACAGCAGGACACTGATTTAGTTGAATAAATGTCTGTTGCTCTTCAAATTACATTTTATTTTGTTGGGTGAACTGAGCAGAAACGGTCTTAACTGATGGTTGCAAATGATTTTTCTTGATTCACACCAATCCAAATTATGCCAACAGTCACAATTTTTGTCTGTTTTCAAACTCGATGTGTGCCGCAGCTTTGACAGATAAGTTATAAAGATAGTGCGTCTGTCTTCCAGCAAACACGTTTTTCTGAACAATAGCACAAAATGGATGGGCAGTAAATAGTAAACTGTATCCTAAAAATGCAGCAATTTTAAAGTAATAGCTTGTCCACTACAAACTGGATGGCTTATGGGTCATATGAAGTGTTTTTTTTTTTGTTATTCAGTAGTGCAGGCCTTCCTAACAAAAGTTAATAAACATGTATTCACATGATCAGCATTACTTTTTAAATGAAAAGTTCTGTCTCATTCCCAGACATATACAATAGTGGTCAAATGTCTGTATGAATCTTATTTGCTGTTTTTTTTGGTTACAATAAAACTGTGCATAATATGTTGCTACTTTGGAGAATATCTATTCGGAGCATTTACTGTATTTTGAAATGTTATTAACAAAACAATTAATTAATTAAGCATGAAAAAATTAAATATGAATAAGACAAAAAAAACCTACTACTCTGTTTAACTCACAATAAAAATGTAAATTAAATTAAGTTAAAGTAATGTATTTAGCACCAATTCACAACACCAGTCACATCATTTTGTAAGGTTAAGACACACTGAAAGAAACCCAACAGTCACATGACCCACTATTATTGGGACATACTACTATTGGATCAGGGTCACTTGATCCAATTCTAACTATAAGCTTTATCAAAAAGGAAGGTTTTACCATAATCTTACAAGCAGCAAGAGTGTCTGTCCATTATGCAAACCGGGAGGTGGTTCCATAGTAGAGGGTTCTGATAGCTGAAGGCTCTGCCTCGAGGACTTTAGGAAACGCAAGCAGGCCTGCAGTCTGAAAGTGAAGTGCTCCGTTAGGCTAATATGGTACTATGAGGTCTTTAAGATGTGATGGGGACTGATTATTCATGATTTTGTACTGTATGAAAGATGATGGATTTTAAATTCAATTCTGAATTTAACAGGGAGCCATTGAAGAGAAGCTAATATAGGAGAAATATGGTCTGTCTTTCCAGTTCGAGTTAGTGCTCTCGCTGCAGCATTCTGGATCAACTGAAGGCTTTTCGGGGAGCTTTTAGAGCGGCCTGATGATAATATATTACAATAGTCCAGCCTAGAAGTAATAGAAGTAATAAACTATTTTTTCAGCATCACTCTGAGACAGGATGTTTTCAGTTTTAGTGATACTGTGCAAATAAAAACAAAATATGAACATGACTTTTCTTAGTATACAAAGTTGAAAACTCAGAATGGCCTTAAAAACCCCACGAAGAGCCTAATAGTGCCACTAAGTGATTTACAAAAAACACAACCATCAGGCTTCACTCAGTCTGCCAAAACAACCTCATTAAAGGGCAAACGGTTGTGTGGAAAAAGAACAACCAGCATGCATAACCTTAGTTCCACCTTTGCCAAGTTTTGTTTTTCCTCGATCTTTTCATTGTTTGCTGCAGAAATAATGGATAAATGACACACACACACACACACACACACGCCGCACACACACGCACACACACGCACACAAGAGATGAAATCCACTTCTGACTAGTTTAGTGTATGAATGAAAACTGTATTTACATTCAAATACGTATGTTCTGCTACAAGATAGTTAGCATACAGTAGAATTTCACTTACACTTTAGAACTACTGAACCTCACATTATTTAGAATCATTGACACTGCATTTCTTAACTCAGAGGTCACAGGTGGTGTGCAGGAAGTGTGCTAAATCAGTCTGAAATAAAATCATGCTGTGGCCTAATGGCGTCCTTCATATTCCAGTTCTGAGTGGTGATCGTTGCCTCTTGCTTCACTCAGCTCATCTGACCTACATTCTCATGTATATATAGGATGAGTAAAACAGCAAGAGTAAAACAGC
>VOQK01015367.1:9861-27437 GCA_015052645.1 Benitochromis conjunctus
TTAAGCTTTTAAAAAAAAAACCACACACACACACACACAAAAAAAAAAAAAACAACCCACCGTTTCAGTAGTTATGAAAGTAACTGCAAAAGTAAAAATAAAAAGCTAGTGAAAACAAAAAGTAACAGAAAACCAAACTGCAAGAGTTCCCAAGATGATGCATTTCCACCTGCATGTGTGCCCAACCTGCAGTGTCTCTATGCCCCAGAGTTTGAGAAGCACTGCACTAGAATACTGAAGCCTGTTATTTAGCTGGCTTAGGGCCCACTTGCTGGTCTTTGATTTGCATGTTTCAGGCTAATTACAGCTCTATATTTTTATGCATCAATTCAGCCCGTTCTCATCCCCAGGCTTCGAGTTCTGTTTTACCAAACAAACTGACATGGCTCATTTAGGAACAAGGTGTCCTTTGGCTTCTGGACCCTTATGCACTGGGTGATGACATTAGTGATATGGGGGTGTAACAGAATACTCCTACGAGCAGGGTTACTATTGTGAGGGGGCATATCTTAACCTGAAAAACAGTCTTTTCCTAACCCTAATCGGCAGGAAAAGGACCTTGAAAAATAAAGCAAATTAGGAAGTGGAGAAAACAAACAAAGTGCAAATGAACCAGCAGCACATGGACCAGGGTATTCATCCTGATAACAGGGTTTGGGTTAGAATTGATGCATAGCCTGTCAACAGTGTGGCAGTGTCATGAAAAAGTACTCCCCCCTTCCTGATTCCTTTTTTTTTTATTCATCAAACTTACAGATAATCAAACAAATAATAACAATAGACCAAGATAATGGGAATTTAAAAAACGCAGTTTTTAAAAGATGATTTAATTCGTTATTAAATAATGACTTAACTCTTTTTGGGAAAGCTGAGCTCAATTTCAATAGAGACACCCAGGTGTATTACTTCAAATACTGTTGAATCAAGAAATTGCTTAATCTGAACCTGTCTAATGACATAAGCTAAAAGATCTATAAAAGCAACACGTCATATCACGATCAAAGCCATTTCTATGGCTTGGGGAGTCCATCAAGCCACAGTGCAAGCCATTATCCACAAATGGCGAAAACTTGGATCAGTGGTGAACCATCCCAGGAGTGGCCAGCCTACCAAAATTACTCCAAGAGTACAAAAGAACCCAGAACTACAGACATGCAGCACTTATGTTTCTCTGTTAAAGTCAGTGTACAGAATATTAAGAAAAAGAGTGGGCAAAAATGGAATCCACAAGAGAGGTCCAAGGTGAAAACCACCGAAAGCAACACAAAAGCTCGTCTCACATTTACCAAAAACATTTTGATGAATATATTCTGTGACATGACGAGACAAAAGTTGAACTGGAAGGTTTGCGTCCTGTTATATGTGGCATAAAACTAACACAGCATTTCATATAAAGGACATCACACCAACAGCAAACACACTGGTGATAGTGCGATGGTCAGGACCTGGATGACTTGCTGTAATTGATGGAACCATGAATTCTGCTCTCTAACAGAAACAGTTCATATCCTGAAGCTCAAGTACAAATGATTCTGAAATACTCCAGCAATTCACCTCTGAATTTTTTAAAAATATGTAAAAGTCAAAGTCTGGACTTAAATCACATAGAGATGCTTTGGCGTGACCTTTTTACTGCTCAAAATCCCTCCAATATGGCTAAATTGAAGGAAAAAAAATCAGCAAAGAAGAGTGGGCCACAGCAATGTGAAAGACTCATTGCCAGTTATCACAAACACGTTAGAGTGCAAAGGGTGGCACAACCAGTTATTAAGTTTAGGGGATAATTACTTCTTCGCAGAGGACCAGGTTTGGATTTTTATCTTCATTTCAAAACTTCATTTTGTATTTACTCAGATTGTGTAAGTCTAATATTAAAAATTGTTTGATGATCTGAAGCATTCAGAAGTACACATATGGACATATGATATGGCAGTAAGTCATTAAAAGTATTTGATCAGGCAAGTACAGCTTTGGATCTTTGAAGAGACTATGTTATTTCATTATTCTGCTGCAATTTATCATTATTTATAATACTTAATTGCTTCAATAAAAAAACAAAAGCTTCATTAACTCCTATCTATTGCATACAGAGGTGTTATTCATTGTCTTGCCCAACTAAAGGCAGGCTACAAACCATGTCCTGTATGATTAGTTATCAGCTGCAGTTACAAAAGTGTTGGTCCATGGGACACAGAGCACCTCTGTTATCTGTCCTTTACACTGCAACAAGCCCGGCAGGCTCCACAGTCAGCTCCTGGGCCAGGATCTGTGGCAGCCTCTACAATAAGCTCTGAGGCTTAGGCTCATTTGAGAGGCACAGTGACAATGCAGACAGGCTATCAGTTTTGTGCCACACTCACAACAGCTATTTTTTTGCATTGTCCACAACAGAGGCAACTGGGACAGGAGTTCTGAGCTTTTACAAGTTTAACTGCGCCCTCATGAGCACTAATCTCAGACAGCCTGATGTTATCAGGGAACCAGACTGCCCAGTGAGGCGTGCAGAGGAAAGAGACAGAGGCCTCCCAATGAGAGACAAACACACAGTGTCTCTTATGAGTGTTGAAGGAGGCAAACTGTATGACTAATGCTATAACATTTCAATGTGTGCAGGAACATCATCGATTACAAGCTTTGATGGTGACAGACTTTAAAGGCGTCGGCGGTGCTGTCCAAAAAGCTTTGAACACCTAACTGTGTGTAGTCAGCAGACATGAAAAGAATCACACAAGGTGTCGGCGTTTGCGCTGCAGATTAAAAAGGAGATCAGGGTTCCGAGCTGCTGAGTCACGGGCTGCAAGTTTCTCTCTGAGCGTCTCACTTCACTTTACATCCATTCCCTGAACTACTGGCATGCAGCACATTTTTACCAAGGGTGAGGTCAGATTTAGGACAACAGATTTTCACTGCAGTTTCCGTTTGCCTGCCCTTTCTTCCCACCTGGGTCCCATGTGCGGAAAAACTGGTTTCCTTTGAGAGTGCGTGCATGTTCGGTCACACAGCCTGCAGACAGGCGCAGCCGTTTAAAAGTTCAAAGCTTTGACTAATGTGCTTCTGATTCCCTGAGAAATAAGTTCATCTTGGGGTTTTTTCATACACACCCTGTGGAGAGGTACAGTGAATGACATCTATGGATTAGAATGCTCTTTGAAGTTCTGGCAACTTGTCTTTTATGTACTTGGAATTTAGTGAAAGACAAGCAGCTAAAAAGCCCCGAACCAGGCGCTGCGCTCTTCTACTGCACTTTATCGTGCTGTATTCAGTTTTCTCCTCCCTCTGCTTTTATTATTTTCCAAAGAAATTAGATTTGGCTTTGGGAGATGTTGCTTTTATTTGACATATACAGACGAGCAACAGACGGACAAAAGAGGAACTACCCCACCATGTCTGAAGCTAAATCTAGATGGCCAGATGCAAGACAACGTGCCAGCCAGCAGCTGTTTCTATTAATACGGAAATGAATGTGGGTGGGGGTTATCATGCAAACCTGTTGCAAAACTCACTTTGAACAAGTATAAGAAAAAGAGCTTTGAAACAACACTTTTTTAAAAAGAAAACCTTTTTGATTTTTCTGTCAACCCACTTTGACTGCAATCCATCAACAGTTGTTTGATGACGATCCGTAAGACTTCAAAAAGTTGTCCATCTAAATCAGTTGTGTCAAACTCATTTTACATTGCGAGCCACATACAGCCCACTTTGATCTTGAGCAGGTCGGACCAGTGAAACTCCTCATTCTGTCAGTGTAAAGAAGTCACACAATTAACCGTTTTTCCACATGTTTAAAAAGAAGCTGCTGTGACAAAGAAAGAAATTGTCAGAAAGTTGAATTTCTTTTGTACTGAATAGTAGAAATTGGGCTTTCTTGTCAGATGTCATTTTTTGGAGAAAAAAAAAGAAACAGAGGTAGACAACACTGTACACAATGCTAAACTGGTGCGTAATAAGCAAGCAAATAAGGCAGAAAATAGAGATCTTTGACGGGAAACTGGTCTCGAAGTACACTGAGCGAAAGCTGTGAAGTGCGATTTTATCGTGGTGGACGCAAGAGAGCCAAAGTAAGTGGGAATTCAGTACAATGTTTTTCAAACGTTAAGTGTAATGTAGTCGTCTTCTTTTGCTGCTGGTTCAGTGAATTTTGGTTGGAGAGTGACGAAATCTATAGTTTTGGAATCTGTGAGATGTCGGCTTTCCGCACCCGATGGGCATGTCCTATAAGTGGGATCCGCGCTTTGTGTTTACCTGTTCTTTAATCGTTTGCTCTTTCAGCTTTTTGGTGGTTGTTGAAATGGTCTTATGCACTTTTAGCTGAGATTCTAATGTTTAGGTATTTAAACAACAGATCTGGTGGTACATCACATGTTCTCCCTCTCGCCACCGGTACCGGGGGCACTGGGGTTCAAACTATCGTAGTTTACAGTCAACATGTGCTTTTAAGAACTATACAGTAAACTTATTTAAAGATAATCACGCACAAGCTCTCGCGGGCTACATTAAACAATGTGGTGGGCCACATTTGGCCGGCGGGCCTTGAGCTTGTGATATGTAATCTAAATGATCATTTGAGTCTTGTTACTAGCATCCGAAACAATGAACGTTCCTGAAATAGCACACATGAGTGTCCACTGTAAAATTAGTGACAAATTCTGAGTCATCACCAAGACATGTTATGGAGTGAACACCCTGAAAACTTTTAATATATCATCCAACCCTCCCTGACACCACGTTACTAGCGCCCTACAAGATAAGCCAGCTTAGAATATCTTCCTCTGGATTTACGCTGTTGAACTCTGGAAGACATACAGATTGGAGGGGACAGGGCGTCTGCAGGGATATTTCTGTGTTTATCCAGACTTTATTATCGTCACTTAGATATTGGAAATGGCTAATAAGTCTGCTGTCAACACTAAATCCTCCAGACAAGAATCTGTCTTGGCTCCAGGAAAGAGCCCTCAAGGCATGGCTGGGAGTAAGAGTTAATGAACCCTCAGTTAGTTCTGTCTGCTCACTGACAGTCATGCTCCCCGTCTTTGACTTATCTTGCTGCACACAGCCACTCAGAGACAATTGAGCCACACAAAAGATGTCCATAATGAGAACGCTAAAGACCCGTTTTTGTTGTAAAACATTCAAACTGTGATGGGCACTACACAAAGTGGCTGAGTGTGTATCCGTCTGTAAATGTGAGTATTCAGGATGTTATTTCATGGTGAGTGTGAGACATAAAAGCAGTGGGATTTTTATGCCACTGATATCACTGCACAAATGCACCAAGCTGTCTCCACCCGATCATGGGAGAAAAACTCCCACCACCCGCAAAAAACCCCCAAAAAAAACACACAAAAAAAAACACTCAGCAATAGGCTGCATTTGCTGAAATCCCCAAAGGAAAGAAAAGTGAGCAGGATGGAAGAAAAAAATAACAGCCCACTCTCTCCCACCAATACTTCCTGGAGCCTGGGGCAGTCCTGGATCTGCACGGGTCTCCCCGACAACTGAGCTTTGTCTAGACAGAAACCAATGCACCGCTCACCAGATAGGAATTCAGTAAACCCACAACCCCTCAGTCTCGCACCACCTTTAGCTCTCACATGGCACCCAACGCACAAGTCACAGCTCTCATTGTTTAAATAATCCAGCATTTACACTTCTAACCAACTGCACCACCCTGTTATTCATGAACAGAAATGGGTGCATTTAGCTCCAAAGGGTTCTTTCTCTGCAAGAAGACCAACCCGTTTTACTCCCTACTTTGTGGGAAAATAAATAGGGGGAAGAAAATTCCTCTCATTCCACATTAAACTGCAGCATCACATCACCAGACGCTTCACATTTAGCTTCAAAAACAGCAATACTGAGCGCAGATAGTGGTGTGAATGAACAGTTGAATAACATGTCAATCCAAGTAATCTACAACTTGTTATTTTTTTACATGCTCTGTTGCTCAAGGATAAACGTCAGCAGGTCTTCCTCCCCTGGATCACCATTAGACATTCAGCTGACACTTCCACGCCACTCCTCCAAGGTTACCATCACACAGTGCTCTCACCTTTTCCCCACTTCCCCACACTCAACATGCCTAACCATCACACATACACTTATCAGCTTACATGCATGCAAAGTTTTTTGGTTTTTTTTATGTTCTTTCTTCACTGGTTCTATCAAAGAGGAAGGCTAACTCACTATACCTTTACTACTGGGCGGCAGGTTTAAACATTTTATATAAATTGTATTATTAAATCAACTTTTGAGTACATTTACTAACAGGCAGTACTTCACACTTCATTCAAACAGTCAAAAGATGCAAAATAAGAAACCACATTTTGTGACAACTCATTAGCATAGATTTCATCAATGCTCAGTGCACACTTAAGTAGTACTTTACTTAAGTAAAGTAAAAGGGTAAGAAGGTGTAGGAAATTATGGAGAAAAAAGGGCATTCTGAGTCTAATTCTGAGTATAATGACGGTAAAATCCAATCAAGAAAAGTTAGCGGAACACCCAACATATATTTTTTAATTTATATTGTGGAGCACCTCCAGGGTGCAAAAGATTTCTGCAAAGACAATCCAGCTACATGCGAGTCCATTTCTTCTACAGCTGATTTTTGTGTCCATGTTTTCAGATATTACTCTCCTTTCCACTCTTTTCCACTGCAATGCAGAGCAGGTCAGTGGAAAGTAGCTCCACTTACCCAGCATTAAAAAGGGACAGTTTATCTGAGAATAGAAGCGACTATTCATTTTTCAAATGTTATCTGTTTAATGATTTGTTGCTTTTAAATACAATTTTACTCACTTTCACTGAATAACATGAAAAGATGATTATTCTGTAACTGACATCAGCAAACACATTCATTCACTTGATCAGCTACTGTGCTCGTAGTTGTTTCCGAAGTCAAAATGACTTTGAAATTTGGTGAACCACCCCTTCCTCCTGAGGTTTGGCAGGACATTTCAATGAGGCCCAGTTTATCTGCGTGTAAGAACCCCGTCCTGAAATTTAAAATGCAGGGATGATAACTGATCTACAACTAAATCACACAAGGACTCTAAATGTAGTTGATTTCTGCACATAGACTTTGCAGACTATGTTTTGGTGTTATCAGTGGTATAGTGCTAAAGTCTGTGCCCTATACATGTGCAGGCTCAGTGCCACCCCGCTTCTTTTGATGCCTCCACTATCACACCTCCTACATAAAACTAAATTAAGCTAAATCTATTTGTCTGAAGTATTTATCCAGATTGTCAGTAAATGTTAAACGACATTTAAATATATTCTTTCAACATATTTCAAGTACTATGTGAATTTTTTAAAGCAAGAACTGTACATGAAAATAGCCACTGTGGAATGGTTAGTTAGGTCATGATGTGAAGTCTAGCACAAAGTGTTTTCAAAGCGGGCATCATGAACCGGATCAGGTGGATCTCAATGACAAACTGTCGGTAACTATATGCTCTTAAGGTAGCAATTTGTCAGCCAATTCAAAGAATGTGATTGCACAAGATGCAACGCAGAATCTTTCATAAGTATCCGAGAAGCAGCACTTCCCTTCCCGTTGCTAGACACATGTCGTGTCTATGACGGAAGCAGAATCAAGCGAGACAGATCTGAGTCAGAAACATCTCCATACAGGGTACATGCTCTACTTTAAAAATGACCCACAGAACAAAAACTTTTCATTGGTTATAGGAAATCTCTATAATCTCTATATAGTGATTCTAACATGCATTGAATGCATGCTTGATTTTGAGGCAACCAAAAAAATTAATTCTGGAATGGCATCCCATGTTGCATGGCAGATTACCGCCTGTAAATATAATACTGTCTGCAAAAATAAAATGAGAGTCTGGTTTTTAGTCAAATGAGAGCTTCCTGTGGTTTTTCTGGAGAAGTTGATACAATCACATGATGTAATCAAACGTGCCCACTAGTGAGAGAAGACGGTGGTGTTAGGTGATAGTGGCTGACAGGGAGACTACTTCTGCTGCCACCGGACTGCTTATCATGACAAACAAAAGACAGAGGCATAAAAAGAGGCTAGGGATGGGAAAGAAAAACACAGCCTTCTGACCTCACACTAACAAGAATCACTCTCCCACCTCCCTCTTCTTCTCCCTCCGATGAACTCTGGAGCACCCCAAAGCTGAGTGAGCACTAAACTGCACACAATGAATAGCCGTGGGAGAGGAAGAAGACAAGGCTGCAGACGTAAGAGCAGCTAGGGTGGACACCATGCCCAAAGAGTCCTAATAGGGCTACTACACAAGTGCTTGCAGCCTTTGTCTCATGACACCTGATTGTAAACCTGCAGTCCTAACCCATTACTAATCTGCCCTTTGGTCTAACACGTTATTACCAGAGCGTTTGCATACGCTGAGTTGAGAGCAATGAAACAGGTATTATTAACCGAGAAAGAATTTGAAACATCCACCTCGCCCATCTCCGCACAAGGAGGCAAAGTACATTTGGGAAAGTTTCAGGATGACAAAACCTATACGGCACGTCACTGTGGATTTAGTTTTCAAGGAAGTGCAAGTTTAACCGGTCTGAATGCAACTGCAACCTCAGTGGAGGTTATGAGTGAACCAAAATAATAACAATAATAATAATAACAACAAAATTACTATTTGAATGTACATTAGTTTATTAAGTCACGCATTTGTATTTAGCTTGTCCATTTATAATGTATGACCTTAAACTTTCGCACTTTCAATCATAAATATTTTTATATTTTAAATGCATTTTACAGGTGCAATTATCAGCTGCAGTTAAATGATTACACTTGTCCTGCAGATTTCCTGAAAAATTAAAAATAATGATCATATAATTATACCTTTTTAAGTTTTTGTTTTCTATCAACTTACAAAAGAAAAGATTTGTTTTGTTATAGACACCAGATATTTACCAGCTACGTTTATAAGATAGTTACAGCTAAAATGAAAATAGAAGCATGTCTTTACTAGTCAGGGCACATATCTTTGACTGGGCAATGTGCAGAGAGGCCTTCGGAGTCTGCAAGGCAAGTCAGTTCTCACTTTCACATCAATTGGCTCTACCATTAAACATGGTGTCATGGTGCAGTAATCTCATAATAACCATCACAAGTATTGTCATTCCAGTTCTATAAGATATAAGAAGAATTCTGCACCTCCTGCTGCCTTCTTCTCCAAGACAGAAACAATGAAGTCTGTACTAGGTCTTTCCAAAGACAAGGCATTGAAGGGAGATTTTTTCTGATTTCTATGCACTGCAGCTTTAACCAGGTTTAACACTGTAGTGAAGGTTTTGTGTTGTAGTCATGCATACCATGTTTGGCTCATGTCTGAAGCATGCTCAGCAACAGATCAGACTGGCTTTGACAGTCAGCGATACTGCTTGTTTCCAGTCACGACAGTTAAAATACCAAATAAACAGGATTTACTGCCTCCAAAAAGCAGTCAAGCTGCAATTCACATTTTCCCCTCTAGTTCCTAAACAATGCACAACGGACGGAAAATCGTTTTTTGCAGAATATTATAAAGTGAAGTTGACCTTTTGCATACATAAATTCATTACTTTATCGTTTCGTCCTTTGTTTTTTTGTCACTCTTTATACATTTAGTAAGGTTAAAGCAACTTTTGAACACCAAATTTGAATAATTTCATTACCGACTTGCATTTCACTCTCAGCATCTTCAAAACTTCAATGCCAGTTTGTCTGCCACGTGTTCTGACCTGCTGCGTCACTGTCGAGAAGTGAATCACAGCTGCTTCTCTGCTGAGAAGGACAGCAGAACAATTTTAACAATGAAAGCTAAACAGAGCGCTTTTGAAAATATAATCTCTTGGCAATTAAGCATTTACATTAGTAAGAGCGTTTATGCCGTCAATAGGTTACAAAGACCTAGACAGGTCTGCAATTTCAAAAGTGCACAAATCTGTAGTTTCATGCAATAGCAACCTGCTTATTATCCAAAATAAGCAATTTATCTTCCCAAAGCATTACCTCAGTCTGTCTACATGACCTACATGATATGATAGTCAAACCCAGTCCAGTGCAGAGAGTTCAGATGGTGACTGAGCCGTTTTCAGTCATGCATTTTGGAGCATTATAATGCCGTATTCATTCAAAGCACCGACCAGGATCTCACAGGGAAAGTATGTGCGCACCAGTTGGAGCGGTTTGTTTTGAGAACAGCGCAACTCCAATGGAACGTGGCTGCAGTGCTGAGCTGCATACCACCCTGTTTCATCTCTAATGAATGTCAATCAAAGGCACATTTTTACAGCAGCACAGACCACCAACTGTATACTTGTAAGGCAATGCAATTAAAAGCAACTTATTTCTGGACTGGAAAATATTTCGCTGTGCCACTGTCTGGTAAAGGAAAATGTTTTAGAAAAAAAAAAATCAAAGCAGGAAAGAGCAGCTTGCACAAAAGAATCCCAGGCATGTAACCAGTGGCTGGGCAAAGTTTCTGGGCAGAATGACATCCCGACGGCTGCTTGGCCTCCCTCTCTTAACTGCCAAACCCTTATGTTTGTTAACTGGACGCCAACACTCCTTGAACAGCTTCCGCAGCAAAGATCAGGGTGGCGGGAATTCTCGTCTGGCAGACATGTGGCGCAGGAGCGTCTCAAAGTGGACGCCACAGCACGCGAACAGATAAAGAAGCCTGTGTGCACTGTTTATTGTCAAGGCCCTGAAGCCATGATTAGAGGGTTGTTTTTTCTTTTCTTTTTCTTTTTAAACAGGACACATTTGTTGCTATGCAGTACTTTTTAATACCTTCTATACAATCTATGCTATCTATACAATAGCATGTACAAAAACAGGCATGAAAACAAGCAGCTGCTCTGTCTCTCCAAGGGAAGTCACCCATGTTTTGTGTGAACTATAGCTAAAGTGGACAGGTAGTATAGTTGCATGCTCAAAAAAACAAAAAAACAAAAAAAAAACAGGAACACAGGTTTGCAGGATAAAAGTATGCCTTGAGTTGCATTTATGTGTGTACCAAGGATAGAAATGGAGCTAAGCAATGCATGGAGCCTGTGTAGACAGCTGCATGCATTGATTAATGAAGATCATTAGTACATCATCAGATATGCAGTACAGGGACAACTGAACACTTCCTGTGTGGACACAGCTTAACAGCCTATTGCCGTGTTAGTACCTCTGTGAGGATGCACACAGTCCGCAACTGGGGTAATTACAAATATCTTGCTAACTTACCCACACAATGTTAATGTTCTAATGTTGAAACGGATCGTGTTTACCATGTTAACCGTTATTTACCATTACTTTTGTATGAGGAAAAAGCAATGGATTATCTTTCAGTTCATCTTCAGAAAACAATTATCTGTAGGAGACTGGAGAGTGTATCTTGAACCATGCATGCATGTGCAAAACTTCATGTCAGCCAGTCCACTCAATAATTGTTGAAATATTTCAATCTAAACCTAGAAAGTACTTTTCCATCCCTAGAGATTACAAGCAATGCATACAAGTAATACTTGCAATTGCCTTCACAGACAGAGAAGTTGGCAGTTGTAGGAAAATTCTATTGATGGAAACTGGATCTGCAGCGACCTAGCTGTTGACTAAGCTGATATGTCATCGGGAGCAACAAGAGGGCGGCACTGTAATTACACATCTGAAACTGTGGCAATAATTCATTTGTGGCTTTATGTCTGCGTAATGATGGGTAGACTGGACGTTCTGTTTTATTCCCACAAAGCATGCCATGGGAAAGGTTCCTGTGATAACAATAAACTGCATAATTGATTTATAGTATTAGTCTTATGCATATGGTTCCCACTGAAAAGGGTTTCACAGGTAAACAAGGAACAAGTAGAATCAGTGGCTGAAGGAGCCCCAGCTGCACACTTCTGAGACTTTATGTTCTCTGACTTGAAAACTTGATGAATCTGTTTGTCCTACTTCAAAGCCAACATGTGTCTACATTATAGCTGTGCAGATAGAAGAGCTAATCTCAAGTGGCATCTGCAAGCCTTCAGGGCAATCAAAGGCCACCCAGTGAACGCCAGACCGTGTTAGAGGTACTTAAATAACATTAGAACTTAAATCTTTGTTAGGATATGATTTATTTTTACAGGAAATACTGTCTACACTGCAGTCTCTGGGAGCACAGGACCCGTGCAAATGAAAGTCCACATTTAAAATAAAAAAATTAAAAATGGTATCAAATGCATTCAGTTCCCATACACAAATACATTTTCCAAGAAATAATAATTGCACGTGTGACATAAGAGGAAAATAAAAACTTCTCAAAGCAAAGTACAAAATAAGTGCTACCCGGCATGAGAACTGGTGAGCAAACTACTTCCTGCAGAGGGGCCGGCCGCTCCTGCCTCAGCCCATTGCTAACCGGCATGAGTAGGAGTGTGTATGCATGTTTGCATGTACAGTAAGCGATCGTGGGGTGAGAGGGAGATTCGAAGGGAGGGGTGGGAGTTGTTGTTCAGGAAGTAGACGCAGTGCAACAGAGAAGGAAGGAAGATGCCCATATATGAGCAGGCGTTTACGAAACAGGATGGAGGACATGACTAAAGAGGCCTGGGATCTCCCGTGGGTGCAGAAATAATAAAGTAAATGTGAAAAGCCTCCTCCTACACATATAAAAACACACACGCTGTCAATCAAAAACCACCAAGCCCTAACTTTCATGCATCCTGACCGTGCACAGTGAACTGCTGTGTTCAGTTAAGATCTCACAATAAACCTGCTATGTGAGAAAAAAAAAAAGGTGTTAGAAATTGAAGCAGTTAATGAGGAACCAAGATAGTCCCACCAAATGCAAGACATTGCCCCACAAGGTTTCTGTTAGCACTGTGGACAAACTATATATGGAGGCCCTGCAGCCAATTAATAACACATCTGCACACCGGCAAAAAGAGCCTTTGCTTAACACCTGCATGTAGACTGGGTCACTTTTTTCATTTGCTATATTTAATTTAAATTCAGGTGCATGCACTCTGATATATTTTTAAAAGTACTTACTTTGGACCTAAAACTGATTTAAGAGCTTTTATTTCCAGAGGGGCTGCCCCCCAAAAAATTGCATGGTAATTTACATTATACACACTATAAATTTCACTATACACCCCCGGGTTCCTATAAAGACAGAAGGTTTGTGTTGTACCCCTACACAATGTTATTAACAAATGCAAAGTTCTCACCATACAGTGATGGGCCACTGCAATACACATGAGTACTCGGACACGACAATCCCAACACATCTGCAAAAACGTGAGCAGATGTGCATGCTTATGGAGGTCAAGGTGTGGGACATTTCAGATTCTCAGTGTTTCAATGACATAAGCAAAAAGGAACAAAGGAGGAGGTTTCTACATCAGTTATTAATTTAACTGGCCTTCATTACACTGCAGTGGTGAAAGGGTTATCTCAAGCCTGGCATAAGGACAAACCTATAGACTGCATAATACTGCCACCATGTGGAGGAAATTTGTAGAGTAGGTTCATACAACTATCTGTAAGACGGTATCCGCAGAGAAACGAATTTGAAACTGGCTTTTTTCTCTTTCATTGCCTAGACTGATATTGTGTTAGCAGCAGATCTCTTTAATTAAAACAGATACAAGGAACAAAGCACAAAGCGTTTTCTTATAAGTACATGTGTATTGACTGGCAAACCTGAGACTTTTATTGTGTGTAACATACTTTTAACTGACTTATTAGCAAAGATATATATTTTTTAATTATATTTAGGTGCATATTTTCCTGACCAAGAAAATAAAAGACATTAGCTCAAGTAAGTATCCAATGCACCAAATCATTGGATTATTGGTTATTAGGTAATTATATATAGAAATTCACAAAAATATCAGTTAACATTAATGCTATCAAAACAGCTTCTATGTCAAGTTAGAGAAGATTCTTTGGATCTAAATCATAATTTTGTAGAATTGTTTTAAGTACCGATTTATTATTTGGAGCCAAAATGTGTACAGACTTTTTCTTCCTTTCTTCTTTCTGGCCTGAATCTAGAAAAGTTTCCCATTTCTTCCTTTCTAATATTAAATGAAGAACCACTCAGAAAATACACCATTTAAGGCCTTCACAGTAAATTCATATTAAAGGGGATTATCCAGTATAAAGTTGGATGCTTGAAAAAGGGGCAGGGGTGAGTAAAATCCAATTTCATACAGTTAAGTGAAACAAATTGTAAATGTTATGCTTCATTGTGTTTGAAGCATACATTAATTCCACACCTGTGATGCCATTTTGTAAATGTAGGACCCAAGTCATAATCCTAAATAGCGATCCACTATGATTTAAGAATATAGGAAGAAACAGTGTAGACTCTTTCTAAACACAAGAGGGCAGCACCTCACACATGGTCCATTAAGTCTGAAGATATGAAATACTTAAACAGGCTGGGCCTAATTAATAATGGATAGGTTGGCGAAACAATGTTTGCAACCTGAGCCACCTTGCAATTACAGAAAAGCCTGGTGGCAATAGTTGTTTTAAAGATGGGAGGCAGCCTGGAAACAAGGACACAGACCTGTATGCGAAATGTTCTCAAGGAGCATGTATTTGGTGTTTCTGTCTGCGTGGCCAGCATAAAATTGGCCAATCGTGGATTCACGTTTACCATTTCCTCCAGATGAAGCCAAACAAAGACCTGCGAGTTCCCACAGTGTAATTAATGAATGCCAGCCCTCTGACACTACTGTCCACATCATTTAGGACAAAATGTGAAGCAGTAGTAGAATAAACCTGTGGTGGGTGGGGTTTACCCAACCCCTCTGCTCTACTTGCATTCATTACCACATTCCAGTGAGACCAGTTAGATGGCCAGTCCTTTAGTCAGAGAACTTTCTGTGTGTGGGCAGTCTGTCCCAACAACAGAGAGGAGGCAGGACTTGGTGGTTTAAAGTAAGGAACAGATATCCTCAAATATTTTTAGTACTTTGCACCATTTATTATCTTTCCACAGTAGTAATTCATCATACACTCGTTCTTCAATCCTGAGTAATTAAAAAAACTGATTCTGAAAGCCCACAGGGTCTGGAAGAGTTGGTATATAAGCATTAATATATAAACAATATTCTTAACTGAAACAAATGCAACAATTAAATACAATATAAAAATGTTTGCACAGCATCTATCTGAAGCAACACTTCTCTCTGGTAGCACACACATGCAGAGACATTAACCGGTGTAATGCTGTGTTTATGAGTGATTTAATTGATTCACGTCTTTCTTTCAATTAATTTCACATGTAGAGTTTTTGGGGACAAATATTCATACTGAAGGTATCATCTATTAAAAAGCACCGATTCACTTTAAATGTGTAACTGTTATTTAGTCATCATTTACAGTAGTTACACATGTTCAAAAACAAATCAAAGCACACACACACACAGAGTCCTGGAGTTGGTTTATGTAATTGTGTCAGTTGAGCTGTACATCATGTAGGACTGCACAACGAAGCACGCGTCTATAAATAACCCGCTGCAGCAATATGACAAGTCCCAAAATGTCACTGAGATCAGACACAGGGTGACACTAACAAGTGACCTGGCTACTGTCACACAGGGTCTGTGTGTCGCTCTGCAGGTCAGGGGGAGGCGTGGCAGATGAGATGTTAATCCTGCCACAAGGAGGGGAAAAACAACAATGAGACTGCAATTTCTGCTCGCGGTTAAGGAGTTTACAGCAGATGTTCAGTGGAAATTATTTTGAAAATTAAAGGAATCTTTGAGGAGAATGCAGAAGTAATACAATTTCAACACGCAATGTTCTAAGATGCTAATATTGGGAGCAACAAGTATACTGAGTAAGAAGTAGGAGGTAAAGTAAGAGCCGAGCGAGTGATTTGGTCTGGATAAAGCAACAACCTCCAGGGCCAATACAACAAAGAAAAAAAGCCAAGACTGAGGTTTCAACATGTGGAATCCAGAAAACAGGTGATGTCATGGTGGCTACATCCATCTTTTACATACCATCTATGGTTTGTAGACAGATAAATGAACTGAAGTGGCACAGCAGTTATAGTCAAATATACAGAGGCTTTATTTGACTACACTATCATCTTATTCGATTAAACCACCCGAATGCTGTGCATGCATTTCAGTCTGAAATGTTCCATTATAGGGCGCTCATTTCAAAATTGCTTTCAAAGTACACAAATAGTAAAAGAAAAGGCAATCCCAAGTTACATCTTTGTTAATGTATTTATCCGAATACTTACATAAAACCTATAAGAAGTATCTTTATAAAGGTTTAGAGGGAAAAAAGGGAATCCTTACACTTACAGAGCCTTTATAAATTATTGCTTGATGAATACCTAAAGGAATTAACTTGTAGCTGACTACTTCCCTACATTAAATTATCTGTTAAATGTACATAACTGTGTCCATGACATCTGGTGGTAACGGCTGCTGTATGAACAACGGTCTGATTCTGATTAACTGATTAAGAACTACATTGGTTTTATTGTAGAAGGTCACAATATTACAATATTAATAACAAAAGCCCTTCTCTAATCTAATAACTTTAAATAGAACAGTACAGTGCCTGGTGGCCATCACACAGTTTTCAGAAATGCTGCATCTTGCTTGGAGACAGAGAGAGAGTCAACACTGTGATTACAGGGTGTATGTAACTAACTATCGGTTTAAAAATGGAAAGTATTTGTGAGGTAAAGTCATCAAAGCTCATTGTGAAAGCCTTTCATCACTTGCTGATAAGCAGTTAATGCCTTGTGCACTAAGCAGCCCTCCTGCATGCGACATATTCTCCTCGGTGAGTGTATAATACCTTCATCACTGCGACACGCTCCAGTGAGGAGGCTGAGAGAGCGCTGACATACGTCAAAGCAGGAGGACATTTTTCACATATTGCTGTGGACTAACAGCTCGAGGGTGCCGGCGGCGACCATGCTGTGTTGTTGGAACTTCTCTCTAAAGGTCTTTGTGACCAGAGCTGTGACGCACAGACGAGTTCCCCAGAGGCTGAGCGTGGAATTTGAGTCAAGGGATAGAAGGGGGGTTGGGGGGACCTTCTCACGAGATTAAACCACGCTATGGTCTGCACCAGTAAGTGTGGGGTAACCAGGCAACATGGCCAAACCCACGTCAGCACCACGAATGCACTCAGGTGGAGTCACACTGAACTGCCAGAAGCCATGACAAGATAATTCTCCTGAAAGATGAAAATCATTTTTCATGGACACACTCAGAGTTACGTTGCATGCTCTCCCCAAACATGCTCACAGGTTCAATATAATAACAGCCATGCCAAAATTATCTCGCAGAAATGTCATCATCCTCCTGAAAGAAAAATCTTTCAAGAAGTAGGATAAAACACTGTCTGGCATTTCTACGTTATGCCCAAAATCTGTCATTCACTGAACAGCAATCGCTCTCATGGCTCATAGTAAACATGTGTAGATCTTATAAAATATGTAGCATCTGTTTATGTAATATATGTCAGTGTAGAAGACAGCTGTTGTGAGCAGACAGTTTAAATGAGATGTACTCAAATGTTGGGTCAGGCCTTGTTTACTTATTCTTTGATGAGAATTATTTAAATCAAAATTTTG